>CM040242.1:36091409-36138933 GCA_022545495.1 Chrysanthemum lavandulifolium | reverse complement strand
ATGTTTACATATTTATTGTAAAACGAGTTATAAGTGGGTGAGGTTAGCTGTATGTTTGGTTTCACGTCTAAAAGGTAAGGACAACGTGAAAAAATTGATTCTCTATAGTCGGTGTGATACTAGCAACAACTAGCGATAATGGTTGATGTATGTGTTATTGTTTGTTAAACAAAGTTCATGTGAAATGTCTGAGAAGAACGCCCTTCTATTTATAGAGGGATGTTTGGGGTTTTGAGATAAAACCCAGTAAGGTAATTAACAGTTGTCAATGTGTCAAGTATACACCATCTGATAAATAGACAATGATGACATGTGGTGTCTACTCCTTGGTCTGGCAGAGTGGCAGCTGAACTGGACCGGGGCTTGTTTGTTTTACAATCTTGTATTGATCGTATTTTTAATGGGTCTGGTGTGTATTAATCACGTTTTAACTTTATAATACAAATCAAATGAGTGGCCCTTTAACTGTACACGCGTCCTTCCTTTCTTTTATTTATCTCTATTTTTTGTTGAGATAATAACCCCACGCGTATATTTTTCTTTTTGAGATACTCTGTGTTTTTCAGTGTCTCTCTCTCTCTTCAGAAGATAACTTGTGATCTTCTCTCTTCTTCTCCAATACAACCGACGGTTTGACCGGCCTCTTTTGATGGCGGTGTTTTATGGCCGTCCCTTCTACTTACTCCGGTGTGGTGTTCTGTACGAGCACTGTTGTCCCTCTAATTTGAAACCTAGGGTTTCGGATTAATTGGGGGTTTTCCAAACCTTGCAGTTAATTGCCCCCGGGTTGCAGAAGCACATCTCGGGCTAGACGGAGCCTCTCTGCCTGATCTTCCACCAACAAAAACATACAAACATGAAATTCGGTTTGTTTATAAAATTTGTAGACTTTTAGAGCTTCAAAGATATTTAAATCTTCACTCAAATCAACAACAGCCTTTAGCAAGTGCGCCTGTTTTAAAGGGAGATTCATTCCAGCAAGAATCTCAGGAGAAAAAGTCATACCACTTGTTGCGGTACTGTTACCCGTGCTGGTTTTACTCTTAGAAGATGTTGGCCAACTGTCTGAGAACAAAGGTGCACTGCAATCAAAGATGCTCGAAACTCGAAAGTCTTACCCCGTGTTGCAGCTCTAATCTATCACTCATTGACGCATGCTTTGGTCATATAGCAGAAATTCAGTCTGCAACTAACAACTTTGATGATAAACTTGTCATTGGACTGGGAGGTTTCGGAAAAGTCTACAAAGGTCAAATCTTTATTGAAGAATCTAGTCATTTTGTGGCTATCAAACGGTTGGATTCTATGTCCAATCAAGGGGCAGTTGAGTTTAAGACTGAAATAGAGATGCTTTCTAAACTTCGCCACTGTAACCTGGTAGTAATATCCTTTGATCTATCGTGAAACAGAAAACATAATTTCAATTATCAAATCGGAATAGAATTGCAAGTGTTCCAGGTTTGTGCTTATTTCGCACCAGAAGTCCTGTAAATATAAGTTGAGGTCAAAGTCTTACAATCTGTCAATGTTTTTTTGTTTTACATGGATATAGGACTTGGTTTGGCGGAGGCAGTTCAGGTATTGGCTTTGATCCCTTTCGACGATGCTGAAAACCATAGTGAAGATAATATGCCGTTATGGTTCTAGATCAATGATTAACCAAGTTATGATAATAAACAGGTACATATAATACTACATTACTACATGAAGGCAAAGTAAAGGTGTGCAACAACTTCCAGGCCTACTTAAAAACTAGCAAACTCATACTTAAGACTCATCCCTCATACTCTCCTCGCTGGTTGATACCCCAACACATCTGGTGGACTAAAGTATACCTCAACGCCGGGGGAGTCACCAAAATCGTATTATCTAACTTTTCATTTTGTAAACTAATGTATTTCAAAATAGTAGCCGAATCGATACCATCATATTAGCAACAATCTCCATCACATTTGTCTCTCTCGTTCTGTTATCGAGAATCAAAACTTCCCTCGCAGGAAAACTTCTCTTCGTTCCAGCTGTGCTGCGCCTGCTGCGCCCGCTGCGCCCGCTGCTTGTTGCACTCATGCTCTTCGGACAATTCAAGTTCGGCACTTTGAACTTGAACATTTGGTTAAGTCTTTCGAGCTCGGGGTCATCACAAGCAATCTACAAGTAGCATCATAAATTTAGTAGTAATCAAAATATCAAACTAAATATTAAGCAAGGTCGTCAAATGCTGAAGCAATTACGCAGTTAGGGGCTGTTTATTTTTTTACTGTTTGTGAAAGGTATCGGTTTGGATTAATAATGATGTTTGGATTAAGGACCAGTTAGACATATACATGTTTCTTTTTCATCCTTAATATCCATCTTAAAAAATATTAGTTCCTAGTTTACCCTGTTTCTTATATATCAATATGTAATTCTTGTTTTACACATTTAAACCCCAATCAGTAACAAATTAACTCAAACAATCAAAATTGGGTATTTGTGGAGAAGAGAGAATAATAAAAAAAATGAGTAATTTTTTGTGATAAAAGCAAAAAATCTAAACACCATTTGGGTTAAGGAAATTTTCTATCTAGGATATTAAGCAAAAAAGAAACACACCCTTAGACATGCAAGCTAAAGCCTTTTAAAAGGATGTTGTCTAGAATGTTCGATTGAATTTCAAAACGAATCGAATTTCTGCTTATTGGTGAGGTTAATTATCTATTTTTAGCAAATCATGAACTCACTTATTGATACGGAACTGGACATTCCATTCAGTACCAGTACCAGCTTTAAGTACATGGTTATACCCATAAGGTTATAAATTTTTAAAAGTTAAATTGAAGTGATTTGTAACACACAGGGTTTATTATAAAGGGCAAATGACAAAAAAATGCATTGAACTTGACACTTTTTATGATTGTGTGCAATCAACTATTTTTTTTCTTATTGTGTGTACCAAACTTTCAAAATTCGATTATTGTGTGTAATTTGTGACCATTTTACCCTTAATTTTTCAAATTTTGAAGGGTAAAATGGTCATTTTATCTGCGAATAGTCACAAAATACACATAATGATCGAAATTTGAAAGTTCAATCATACAATAAGAAAAAAATAGTTATTCACACAATCACATAAAGTGTCAAATTCACGTTTTTCATCATTCATTATTATAAAATCAAAACTCTATATGTTATTAAAAAATCTTGTCGAAAATTTTGTTTTAACTTTTTTTCCAATGATAAGAAGGGGCTTAAGGCCGGGGTGTGCAAATGGTGCCGTCGCACCGGGTCTCCACTTAAAAGGGGCCACATCTACCTTAGTGTTGTATATAACTACGTTAGATATTAAACATGGAAAAAAGCTATAAATTCATAACGTACTTTACAAAAAAACTCATTATGCTCTATCTACTTCACTTATTGTCATAATACATAACCGTTTTCATTTTATTCGGTTATTTTCTGTCCGATTTTATCCGTTTTCGTAAATCGTCCATTTTTATCCATTTTCATTTTAATATGTCCGGATAAAAACAGATAAAAACGGATAAAAACCGTTTTGACGTGGATAATAAAAACGGTTTTATCCGTTTTATGGACGATTAAAATGAAAGCGGATAAAATGGTCGATTTACAAAACGGATAAAACGGATGAAAATAACCGAATAAAATGAAAACGGTTATGTATTATGACAATAAGTGAGTAGATAGAGCATAATGAGTTTTTTGTAAAGTACGTTATAAAATTATACAGTAGCTTTTTTCCTATTAAACATATATGAGACATGTAACTCAAGTTTAACACAATCTCTCTTTCATTTACAAATGTAACAGGCCTAGGGCACCAAAAGTGAAAGAACAAAGGTACATTGCAATTGAAGATGCTCGAAAGTCTTACCCCGTGTTGCAGCTCTAATCTATCACTCATCGACGCATGCTTTGGTCTGATCACCTGCTTAGGATTCTGCAAACCACAAAACAAATTAGTGAAAGGGTTGCAACAAGAATATAAACTGTAAAGGACCCTGCAAGTAGCATATCATAATATTCAAAATATCGAATTGAGTATCAAGCAATGTCATCAAATGCTGAAGCGGCATATCAATCAACAAAATTTGTCCCTTAATATAGAAAATTTACTTACGCTTTTTATTGGTTTGCTATTTGCTTTCTTTATCCTTGGGGTGGTAACTCTTTTAGTTCTCTTCCTCTGTAAAAAAGAAAAAAAACAAAAGAAATTATAAACTCAATGACCAATGTACTAAGCGGGTGTTTGGGAGTGCGTTTGTAAGTGGATTATCTCTGATTATCGCGTTTCGAAAACAACATAACCAAACCCATTTCCTCTATCCAGGTTAAAACCAAAAGACCAAGTGCAGCTGACCTCACATAAGGATTAATTAAGGGCTCAAAACACATAAAGGACTCGTAGCTGCAAATACAGTTAAGTCTATAGGCTACATTTCCACCAGCAAAACAACCAATCAGAAATGCAGCAAACACCTCAGATAACTGATCAGAATCAGTAGCAGATAATGGCATCACCTACCACACTTAACACCCCAAACAACAGCTGTCAAACCAAACCAGGAACAAAACACCCCATACTCCCTATTACTCAAACGGAACTGGACATTCCATTCAGTACCAGTACCAGCTTTAAGTACATGGTTATAGGTTTATACCCATAAGGTTATAAATTTTTAAAAAGTTAAATTGAAGTGATTTGTAACACACAGGGTTTATTATAAAATCAAAACTCTATATGTTATTAAAAAATCTTGTCGAAAATTTTGTTTTAACTTTTTTACCAATGATAAGAAGGGGCTCAAGGGGTGTGCAAATGGTGCCGTCGCACCGGGTCTCCGCTTAAAAGGGGCCACATCTACCTTAGTGTTGTATATAACTACGTTAGATATTAAACATATATGAGACATGTAACTCAAGTTTAACACAATCTCTCTTTCATTTACAAATGTAACAGGCCTAGGGCACCAAAAGTGAAAGAACAAAGGTACATTGCAATTGAAGATGCTCGAAAGTCTTACCCCGTGTTGCAGCTCTAATCTATCACTCATCGACGCATGCTTTGGTCTGATCACCTGCTTAGGATTCTGCAAACGACAAAACAAATTAGTGAAAGGGTTGCAACAAGAATATAAACTGTAAAGGACCTTGCAAGTAGCATATCATAATATTCAAAATATCGAATTGAGTATCAAGCAATGTTATCAAATGCTGAAGTCAGCACATCAATCAACAAAATTTGTCCCTCAGTATAGAAAATTTACTTACGCTTGTTATTGGTTCGCTATTTGCTTTCCTTATCCTTGAGGTGGTAACTCTTTTAGTTCGCTTCCTCTGTAAAAAGGAAAAACCAAAGAAATTATAAACCCAATGACCAATGTACTAAGCGGGTGTTTGGGAGTGCGTTTGTAAGCGGATAATCTCCTTATTGTGTTTCGAAAACTACATAATCAAACCCAAACACATACAATATTTCAAAATTGCGTTTTTCATTATCTGATTATCCGACATCAAAACACCCCCTAAATCTGGTCATCGTTATTTGTTAATGCATTTATATGTTAAAACCAAATACGTTCTAACTCTTGCAATCCCTCACCAAAGACTGAATTCACCTTTAACTACATTTCCTCTATCCAAAAGACCAAATGCAACTCACCTCACATAAGGACTAAGGACTAAAAATACATAAAGGCCTCATTAGCTTCACATACAGTTAAGTGTAATAGGCTACATTTTCGACCAGCCAAAACAATTTAAATTCTACTCCATGTTATTAAAAAAACTTGTCGAAAACTTTGTTTCATCTTTTTTGTACCAGATTTTTGAATCTTGGCCAAGAAGCACAGACACACTGCACTAAAACGAATACTGTTGACATGTCTAGTGTCGTGATCAAAACATAAATATATATAAAATGGAAGGTGATGCTCTGAATACTAAACCCGCCCTAAACTCAATTAATAAAACATGTCAAACAAGAGGTAAATGAGTATGAGTGTTTGAAGAAATACATGCTTGTGGAATGGATGTTTGCAGATTTTCTGGAAAATTAAGACCGGAAAAATTCAAGAATTTATAAGTAGCACAGAAAACGAGAGAAAAAGATAAGATGTTTCTGCTCCTCCTGACGCCGTTAGGTTGCAATCCTGACGCCGTCAGGTTATCCTGACAGAAACTGGTCTGCTGCGTTTTCTAGAAACTTTCTGGAAAAAATTACATCTTTAGAATATGGAAAAATTCCTGCAAAACATACATTATGACTCGATACAAGCATTTGACTCTAACAAACACACATATATATCTTTTCAATAATCGTAATTCTCATGTTCACGTTCTTTTTGAAAACGTGTGTAATCTTCCCTACACTTATCCCTTTTGTAAAATACCTTTATATGTAATTAAGACGAGGTTAAAGACAAAATAAAGCATTTTCACAAATTCAAACATGAGAATAAACAATCAATAAAAAGATATACGACACACAAACAAGAAAACAATTAAGCATGGGTTGCCTCCCACGAAGCGCTTTTCTTTATTTATGAGTCTCGTAGCTAGACTCGAAGTCGTGCTCCTACGTGACTTCATCATCGTCACCTTCTTCCTCATGACGGTCTCTATTGAGGTTTTCCATGTTATAGTAATGCCCTATTATGCATCTTTCTAAGAAGTCATCTTCTCCCCAATCGGTTCTATATTCCAGTCCTAGTTTCTAGCAATCCTTATAGAACCCGAAAATCTTGTTCATCACATAATCTACTCCTTTCTCCTTATCCTCCTCATTCCTATAGTAGACCGCTAGCTTAAGTTCTTTTTCATCATTGGATAATGATGAAAATTTCTCAATCTTGAAGGGCATTTGGTAAGCTACATCATCGGTCTCATCCTTTAATCTCACTATTCCTAATGACGGATCATAAGTCATCCCGGTGTTTTCTATGAAAGGCTTTCCTAGAATAATGTGGGACAAGCTAGGATCTATGGCCGTACTAATATCAGTCACAATTATGAAATCCGTAGGATACGTGAAACTACCTACATAGACGGGCAATCCCTTAACTCTACCAAGGAAATTACAACTAACCCTAGGATTATCGGGATCTTGCCTAGTTGGGATAGGCTTCTTCATTACCCAATTATAGTAGGTGCTAGTCATGATATTTATTGGGGACTTGCGATCAATGTAGGCCTTTGCCACAAAAGATGTCCTATGCAACATGGTATGTTAAGATTCCAAGGGTTCCTAAACTTGATCCTAGGGCTTCTCCTAATATACATGTGATGGAGGTCGCCTACTAAGTGTGGGTGGCGAGAGAGTTCTTCTTCCGTAGAAAACTTATTGAAATAGTCATCGCCTACTTCATCTACTTCCTCGGTTGTTTCATTCCTAGGGGTTTCACTAACCTCAAGTATCGTCTCATGGTTCGCTTCGTCATTTGTCCTATTAGGTTTCACTAAGGTGATGGTATTGACGAATTGAACGTGCTTGGCTAACTTACTTGGGTCCTTAATTTCTACACCGGAAGCTTCGGGAGAATGAGTTGAGATGGCATTAACCTACCTATCACTATTGGTCATGGCTTTCAAAAGGTTATCTATCTTCCTATCCATCTCGGCTTATTGTTGGTTAAAGCGGTCAGAGAGCTTAGTTGTTTGAGCATCTTGGGATGTAACTAGGTGTTGCAACATCCCTTATATGTTTTGTTGGCTAGGGCCGTGAGAGGGGGGCCATGAGAAATCATTAGAGGTGAATTCTTTGGTTTATCCCCAATAGAAGTCGGGTTTGCCCTTCCATGCATCTCGGGCATCATTGAAAAACCTAGGTCAGGGTGTTTTAGGGAATCTTCCTCCCGTTTCATTGGTACGCGAGGATGCGTAGTTAACGGAAGCTTGTTCGGGGAGTCTTGTGCAAGTGCGAGTGTCATGAGGACCACCACATAGCTCACACAAGGAAGAAACTTTCTTCACTTGGCGTGAAGACTTAGGATTTTCGTACGATCTCATTAGGAATTTAACTTGATCTTCAAGCTCGAGCATCCTATGGTCGGAAGTTTGTTAGTCAATGGGAGGCAAGGATATTGCCTTTACGGTTTTGGGCAACTCAAGGGGGTCATTCCAACTTTCGTTGTCATAGAGAGCAAGGTCCTCTATTATACCTCACGATTCTTTCGCGGTGAGATCACTAAGTTTACCACCGGCCGCTTGGTCGATGGATCGCTTAGTTGGAAAGTTGACATGATCATAAAAGAGTTGGACTTGAAGCCAAAGGTCAATGCCATGATGAGGGACTTTATAGAGTAAGTTCTTGAATCGAGTCCATGCTTCGTAAAGAGATTTACCTTGATGTTGTTTGAACATCAAGATTTCATTCCTAAGGTTCGTAGTTCTCCCCGGTGGGAAAAATTAGGCAAGGAAACGAGTGATGAAATCATCCCAACTTGAGATGGAGCCGGCGGAAAGTCGCTCAAGCCAATTACTAGCTTGGTCCCGTAGATAGAATTGGAAGAGACGCAAGCACGTGGTCTCCCGAGTAGTAGCATCGAGGTCGATGGAATCGGCGATTTTAAGGAAATCCTTAAGATGCTGATTAGGATCTTCGGAATGAAGTCCATGGAATGCACATCCATTTTGCACCAACCGGATGGTGTCGGATCGAAGGGCCGTAGTTTGGGCTTGGTTGGGAAGCTCAATAGTGTTCCTATAGCCTAGGTGGCTTGGTCTTGAGTATTCACCAAGAGTACGGCCTCTTGGTGGGTCATTTGGTGGTGGGTTGATGAGTGATGGTTGATTATCACCTTCCATGATTAAAAGTGATAGGATTACGAACAAAGGTCACGAAGAAGGGGGATAGACTACGAGGAAGCTAAAAAATGAGAAAAAAAGCTTACTTTATAGGAATCAAGCAAGGGAACCTAAACGAGGTGAAAATCTAACTAGCTATTCTATTCCCCGGCAACGGCGCCAAAAACTTGATACGTGTACAATGCGCGTTCGGGGTCAAAGGAAACTTTCTTTTCTACGAGCAAGTTTTTCAACCACCTAGGCAGTGAACCTAATCGTTGTAGTGTAGTATTAGGGTAAGCCTCGGGATTGATATCGTTCTCTAGGGGAATAGAAATGCTAGTGAGAAATTTCTACGCTAAGGTTGGGGTTGAGGAAGATTATTTTTTATCTTTTCATATTTTTTAGAAAATTAAAATTACGAATCTCGGGGTATTGGATTTGGGGGGGTATTTCTACCGATTACTCTACTATTATCTATTCTAATTAACTAATCTAGGGGGTAGTCTATGTCTAATTGATATGTGCTCGTATGATGATAAAAGATGTGTTTACCTAGATGCTATTACTCCCTAGTTATCTCCTATTGATGGTTGAATTGTCACGTCCTTATTCTTAACGCATTGTGTCTTCTAAGATCGTAGGGTATTCCTTTTTCCCTAACTCTTTGAGACTACCTTAAGGTTATTGCCTATAAAATCTCTAGGATTCATAAACTAAGTCTAAGGTTATCTTTGGATTTTTAGCCTACAACAACTCTAGGCGATCATAAACTAATGTTCACAAAGATTACTCAAGCATTAAAAACACAACGATGGCCAATTGCAATCCTAGGCCAATTACAATTAAGATAAGAGACAACCAATCAATATTCAATACCTAGGTTTCATAGATTTAAGCAAACACACAAGTAAATTAGCCTGACATGGTGAACATGCTAGCATACACACATACAATTGAAGACATAATTGAATCAATGAAGTAAATTACTTACCCTTGTTGTAAAATAGGGTATGAGAACCCTAAGATACTGCCCAAGACAGCCAAAAATTGTTATTAGGTTTTACTCCACAAAACTACCTCTCTAAAAGTCTGAAAATTCGAATTCTATATATAGAGTTACAACTGCGACGACGTCACTCATTAATTGTGACGCCGTCAGATCGCCGTCATTAGGGTTTCATCTTGACCACGTCAACTTTGTGACGGCGTCACCTTGTGGTTGTGACGCCGTCGGCTTCATCTTCTAACGCCGTCGGAATATGAATCTAGGTCGTCTGAGTTGTGACGCCTTACTCTTTAAAGCATGGCGCGTCGGTACAAATTAACAAATTAAGCTCTTGAGCCGTCACAATTTTGGAGCATGTTGCAACGTCGTCGCCTTTTGACCGTGGCCGTCACCTTCAATTCAATGACTTGAATTTCTCGATCTTGACTGTGGCCATTTTCTTCACATATTCACGCCTTTTCGTCCAAATAAGTGTCATTCCAGCATTTTGCCTTCAAGAGACCTAAAAAGTGAAAAGGAACAAAATTAAGCAGTAATCGATATAAAAGTGGTCGATTAAGGGCTTAAATTACCCCTTAAAAGTGTACCTTTTAAATCCTTATCAATACTTTTTGCTTACGCTACTGCCGTGTTGAAGAAACTCTAGGTCGTTGTTGAAGAAGAAATAGTAGGGAATCTTTGGTTGCTCGGGTCGGCCAATTGTTGGTAGAGGCTTTGTCTAGTCAGTGTAGTAGGGAGTGTTATCCTTTCTTGTAACATCGATGTTTGATTCGGGATTTAGCCAGTCGATGTTGTTGGACATTGCACGGGCAATGTTGTCCAAATGGTATTCGACCTCAACTGCGCTGCAGGCTCTGTCTTTCAACAAGTTGAATGCGTCATTCTTTATCCTCACGCACTCCGTTTCGTCATTTTTTCACTTTGAACTCATCTTGGATAATCTTCACCGCTTAACCATTGTTCGACCATCTATTCCTCGGTTCTTAACCTTGACAAACCTTGCTTCTTGTTCAATGATTACGGTTGCGGTGATGGTCGAGTGATGGTTGTAGCATCAACCATAGATGAAGTGATCACTTGCTAAACCAATCATATTCCATCTTGTGTGTGGTGGTGGTCTTACGTCCAACCATGGGATGACCCCGCCGAATTCGGTCTTTATCCTTATCATCCTTACTTGTCCGGACCGTTCTTGGTTCTTGAGGATGATTCATCGGTGAAGGTAGCGGTGATGGTCGAGGTGATGGTTGTTGCATGACCAATGGTGTTGTAGTAATCTCGGCTTAACCAAGTGTTTTGAATGTTGGGTAGAACATCATCATATTCGGATCGCTCATTTATTTATCCTTGGACGTCCCTGGTGAGAAATACTTTGATCTGTTCTCTTTCTCCCTCGAATTGGTCCATCTGCTGAGAAAGCTCGATGACCTTGTCAACAAGCATGCTCAATCTTTGTTCCTGAAGACTTTGTTTTCATTTTCTTGATTGAAGCAATGCTTTCTGGATCTTGGATTTGGTGCGAGATGCCCAAGTATCGGTCTTATTCTTGATTGATTTTGAAGATGATTTTGTTGTTGTTTCTTTGGATGGTGGTGGTGATGAGTGAGAAAATGATTTGGTTTTGGAGGTATCACGGGGTGGTTCTGAAGATTGCTTAGGGTTTTGTTCAGGATTGTCCAGAATATAGTTATCTGTTTCCATTCTTATGTGTTCCTCTTCAGCCTTCTTAGCAGCTTCGTCGGCAGCCATCTCCTTTTCCGCTTCCAAAACATCTTTCTCTGTGATTCTCTCATCAGTATCTTCGTTATCTCCATGTTTAAACATATCCTCATCCTCTTGCTGCTTTTCCTCTGTAGGCTCCTTGGTGGTGGTATCGGTTCCTTTACCGAGTTGATTAACCGGATCAAGAAAGGATGTAGAAAGAACACCACCGCTGGAACCTCCAGGTTCTTTAATTTGTTGAAGGGAAAACTCTTCAGCAGCTTTCTCCATCCTTTGTTGCTTCAGAGTTTTCTAGAGTTGTTTCTCTGCAGCATTAGGATCATACTCCCATTCAGAATCTTCTTCTTCTTCATCATCTAGAGGTTTCTTCCCTTTGTCAGATGAAGGACTAGCAGATTTTCCTCTGTCTTCTTATCAGTATGTACTCGGAGTAGACAGTAAGGTCATCCGACTCAGTTTCAAAATCATCAACTTGTTGAATTGGTTCTGGTTCTGCTTTAGGATGAATGATTTTGGCTGGGACTTTCGTCTTTCTTCTTGGATTCCTTTTCTTGTACTTTGTTGTACTTCCAGTGCTTCCAGCTCTCTTAGCCATTGTAGTAACCACTGGAGTCGTCTTCTCATCCATGAAGCTAACTTTTCCCGCACGCACTGGTTCCTTGTAACGTTGGTAGGATGGAAGACCCTTGATTTCATCGGTAATCAAGCAAGTAGAGAGTTCCGCACCTTATTTATGGGTTGATGAGTCTTTGAACCTAACAGAGTTTAAGGTAGGCTCATTCAGCATAGAGTGCGTTTCGGGGTCATTTAGTCTTAGTGGGATATCCTGGTGCTTCCCGAGAAGATTGTGGATTAGCAACTTGGTGTATCTGATGAAGGGAATCTTGGTACCAGGCTTCCTGTAGTGTTGCATCATGTCTTCCCAGATTAAACTAGCATAATCAATGTGGTTCATATGAACCATCCCCCAGAAGGTTTGAAGATGCATAAGCTTTGGGTGTTCATGACCACTATCTCTGCCTGAGACTGATTTGGCGATCATGATATAGATGGTCCTCCAGGGTTGTGGGATATTTTTGAGATCGACTCTGGAGTGCTTAGAGATGATACCAGAAGCTTCGTCGTATCCAATGTTAATCAAGAAATCCAATACTTCCTCTTCATTTGGAATCGGGGCATATTCAGTAGTACGAATGACCAGAAGAAGAAGAATGACACGAAGATCCGCCACAGTGACCGTGACTTCCATAGTGCCAAGGGTCACTTTAACTACATCGTGTCCGTCAACTTTGTCCAGAGTGTGCCAGAACTGATAGATGTAGATTTCGGGTACTGTTGCAGAGTTGCTCTGCATGAGGATTCAGAACACGTGAAGTTGTTGAAGTCGACACGAAGATTGTTCTTCCTGATGATTCTGTCATAACCGACATGGAAGATATCAGCCACTGTGAGCATATTTGGGGCATTGAGGTTCTCTTGATTGACAGCCATTTCGTGATCTGAAAGATATTTAGACAAAAGAACCAACATATTGAAACACATTGTGTTAGTCTTAGTTTGATTTATTGTCCGATTACTTGTTTGAAATTATCATATTTATGAATGTTACGAGTCTAAAGTCACTTTTAGTCCAATTGTTTGAAGTTGATGTGATAAGTTACGTGAATATGTTAATTTTGAAGTTTTAATGTCCAAATTGCACTTAAACACACAACATTCTAACTTTTGAGAGCTTATGAGTAACATTTGGTTTTGGTGACTTAAGTGTAACAATTACAAGTTAAACTACGCGTAACAGTTCAAAAACAAGGTGGAAAGTTGGCTTAAGCGTAAACATTTGAATTTATGCATAAAGGAGGAGCTTAGGCGTAGGCGTAAGCTTAAGCGTAAGGGCAAGTCTTAGGCGTAAGAAATTCTTACGCGTAAAACTAGTCCAAAGGCTTATGTGCATACGCGTAAGCTTTTAGCAAAATGTTATGCGTAAGTTTTACTCGTAAGAGTAAAGCTTAGGCGTAAACATCCTAGTTTACGCATATCCTTCCAGGATACGCGTAGTCCCACAGTAGACCCTTTATGAGTAAGAGTTACGCGTAAGATTACTCTTATGCGTAACCATTACGCATAAAGGTTTCCCTTATGCGTAAATCATGAACACCTTTAGTCTGAATTTTACGTTTAAGAAACATGAAACACGTAAACATCAAAACTTGATTACAAAGCAATCCTAATACTCTCAGATACACAAAACAGTCACAAATTCAAATCAGATAAGCTAAGAACAGCTTAGACGTAAAGTTCTAAAACCCTAAACCCTAGAATCCTACGCTTAACATATTAAACCATGGAATTCAAACAAGATTGTTTTCTGCACATTCCTAGATGTCTAAGGAGTGTATTGGAACAAATTTTAACATAAATAGACCACAAAATCAAAGGATTCATATAGTACGACCTCAAGAACCCTAACCTTTTAACTCTTACGATTTATTGTTTTGGGTAAGATTGAGGGCTCTAATCATGTTACATATCATGTTCAAACATTATTCCACACATCTAATCATAGCAGAACACTCATATAAGAAAATCCCCAAACATGAACCTAAACCCTAAAATTTCAAAATCGTTTAATTCGTTATTCTGGGTATGATTGGGTGCATGAAATAGATTCAACACATGTTTAAAAAGGTTTTTACATCATTCATTTCAACATGTTTAAATTTTTTTAAGGATTCAACCGTTGGGTTGAAAAGATTTTGTGTTTAAAAACATGATCTAAACCTTATACCACTTACAGATTTTGATTTGGTTGAAAGGATTTGACGAATGAATATGAGCCGTGGATCTTGGTAAGTTTTTTGAAATAAATGATAGTAGGTGAAGCATTGAATGAGGTTGGAGGGTTTTTTGTTTAGAATTATTTTGTAAAAGTGACATGATTGGTCCCTCAACCTCAAACTTTTTCAACCAAGACCCGTTAACTTCAATTATGGTTAGACAAAACGTATTTTGGACAAGAAACTTAACGATACCCCCCTGACTTTTGAAATAGTAAAATTTATGAACATTTGAGTCCGATGAGGGTAAGATACATATCCACCATTTAGAAGAAACAACGTATTTTTTGATAACATGCAAGTACAAGGTTTTATAAAACTGAAAAATATTTACTTTCTCCCCCTCAACACTTGTTCGAGAAAAATGGTGAAATGTTTGATGAAACACTGTGTGGATGGAAGTTTTGTACTTGCGGTGTTTGTTTTTCAGAAAAGAAGAATATTTTTGGATTTTATAAGATTTTATATTTTTGTATTTTGTTTTTGAAAAATATTTACAAAAGAGGTTTTGGTGTTTGACTTATCAAGAATGTTTTAAAAGTTCGTCCAGTTCTTCTAGAGTCAAACACCTCATACCAATACGGTGAATCAAATCAGTAAATATTGCGGGAGGCAAGGCTTTAGTGCGAAGATTCGCCAATTGGTGTTCTCTACCTACAAAGTATAATTCAACTATACCCTTTTCCACATGCTCTTTGATGAAATGAT
Organism: Chrysanthemum lavandulifolium; assembly: GCA_022545495.1. NCBI lineage: Eukaryota > Viridiplantae > Streptophyta > Magnoliopsida > Asterales > Asteraceae > Chrysanthemum > Chrysanthemum lavandulifolium. The sequence continues at coordinate 36,123,876 of CM040242.1, read as the reverse complement.
ATCGAAGATCGATGTGCTTTGACTTCGAGTGTTGAACGGTGTTGCACGAGATCGCAATAGCACTTCGGTTGTCGCATGATACCGAATTCATCAAATACATAACCATAATCTTTGAGTTGTGTTCTCATCCAAATGACTTGAGCACAACACGCGAGACATATTTCTGATTCGCTTTACTTGATGACAACGATGTACAATCGTGTTTCTTCGATTGCCATGACACCAATTTATCACCAAGGAATTGTAAACCTCCTGAAGTACTTTTCCATGAATCTAAGCATCCTGCGTGGTCAGCGTCTGAAAAAGCTATTAGTTCAAAACCAGAATCCTTCGGATACCGGATCCCCAAGTTAATGGTTCCCTTGACATATCAGAGGATTCTTTTAGCCTCAGCGAGATGTCTTTCAGTTGGCCCTTGACTGATGACGCGAGCAAAGATATACAGAAAATACAATGTCGGGTCTACTGGCTGTTAAATACATGAGAGACCCAATAATACTTCTGTATTTGGTAGGGTCAACCAATTTCCCATGTAAATCGGCATCCAGTTTGTTGGTATGTGCCATTGGTGTTGCATAGGTGTCACAACTTTGCATTCCATTTTTATTCAATATTTCAAGAGCATATTTGGACTAACTTAAGAAAATACCACGGGGTGATTGATGAACTTGTAGTCCTAAGAAGAACGTAAGTTCACCCATCATTGACATTTGAAAATTTGTTTTCATTAGGTGTGAGAAAGCGTTTGAGTACTTTTTGTGGGTAGAACCAAGGATGATGTCATCCACATAAATCTGAACAATTAAAATGTGTGCCCCATGATATTGAATAAACAGTGTTGGGTCGACCGATCCTTTGGTAAAATGATTAGCAAGGAGAAAGGGTGACAACTTATCATACCATGCCCGAGGGGCTTGTTTGAGACCGTAGAGAGCCTTGTTCAATTTGTAGACGTAATTAGGGAACTCTGGATCAACAAATCCTTTTGGCTGGTGAACATATATTGTTTCCTTCAGTTTACCATTGAGAAAAGCAGTTTTGACATCCATCTGATAAACAGTGATGTTCATGTGAGCCGCAAATGCTAGAAAATCCGTACAGCCTCAAGTCTAGCAACCGGAGCAAATGATTCTTCAAAGTCGATACCCTCTTCCTGTCTATAACCCTTATCCACCAGACGTGACTTGTTATGGATAACCGTACCTTCATCATCTAACTTATTCTTCCAAATCCATTTGAGACCAATGACGTAGACCCTTGTTGGTCTTTCAACCAATTCCCATACTTCTAAATGTTTAAACTGGTTTAGTTCTTCTTGCATGGATTCGATCCAGTTGTCGTGAGTCATTGCATCTTTAATGTTTTTGGGTTCAGTTTGACAAATGGTGAGTACATAAATGCAATGTTCTCCATCGGTCTAAAGGCGTTGTCTAGCTACGACTGTTGATTCGGGTTGCCAATGATGTTAACAAGAGGATGGTTTTTAGTCCATCGGTGTATGAAAGGTTGATGTTGGTATACATTTAGCAGATTTGGTGGATTCAGATGGCTGGTAGAAGATTCATGAACATCTGAATTTGTAGTTTCAGTAGCGAAAGGGTTAAAGAATGCATTTCCATCATAATCCGCAGGTGCATGTACATCTTGATTAAGAATATCATCAGCTTGGTCATTATCATTAGAAGCGGTTTGTTCGGCTATTGTTGGAGATTCAATCGGAGGTGCATCAGCAACAATTGTTGTTTTTTCAGGTGTATAAGGTAGTGGGTTAGTATCAGGTTGAGCAACGGAAACATTTGATACATCTGGAGCATGTTGATCAAGATCCTCACTAAACAATGGAGCAAACAACGTTTCCATCTGATGGCAAGTAAGTTGAAATGATTGATCAGCTGATGATTGGGGGAAGTTAAGACGGTTATGTCCGGGTTCCAAACTGTTTTGCTCAGAAGCCATGTCTGTGAACTCATCAAAATTAGCGTGAATGGTTTCCATAATTTCCTTTGTAAGAAGATTCCAGATCCGGTATCCCTTTGAGTTTTCACAGTATCCAACGAAGACTCCAATGTCAGCTTTTGCCTTGAGCTTTCCAAAGTCATCACGATCATTATTTGGGTAACATAGAGCACCAAATATGTAAAAGTGTTTAAGATTTGGTTTTATGTTATGGATAAGCTCATAAGGTGTTTTGTTGTGGCGTTTTGTTATCATAGAACGGTTCTGAGTGTAGCATGCAGTTGACACGGCTTCTGCCCATAAGTAATCTGGAAGTTTTGCATTTATCAACATCGTTCTTGCAGCTTCCACTAACGTACGGTTTCGTCTTTTGACAACTCCATTTTGTTCTGGTGTCCATGCAATGGATGTCTGATGCTCAATTCCTACTTTCTCATAGTATTCTCGAATAGTTTGGTTCACAAACTCAGTTCCTCTGTCTGTTCTGACTTGTCTAACCATGTTATAGAGTTGAACTTGAATTTTCATGAGAAAGGTGATGATCATTTGTGGAGCTTGATATTTACTTCGAAGAAAATAAACCCAAGTCCATCTTGAGTAGTCATCAACGGTTACAAGAATGTAGCGTTTGCCATTATTCGTCTGCACACGCATCGGGCCACACAAATCCATGTGAAGAAGATGAAGAACATGCTGAGAGTTGTTTTCCACCTTTGAAGGAAAATGAGCACGAGTGCTTTTCCCTTGTTCACAAGCTGAGCATAAGTGATCTTTTGAATACCTAAACCTTGGAAGACCTTCAACCAGTTTGTGTCATGCAAGATTAGTTATGGTTTGAAAATTTAAGTGTGAAAGTCTTCTATGCCACAACCATGATTTTGTAGATGTTGCCTTAGAAAGTAGACAGATGAGGGATGAAGCGATCATGTCTTGCATTGAAATAGTGTAAAATCTTGAATTGCGGTTTCCAGACATAAGATCGTTTCCTTGTAGATCACGAATGAAGCAAGTTTTCTCCCTAAAAGCAACTTCCAATTCACCATCACAAAACTGGCCGAGTGAGAAAAGATTGTGTCCAAGACCTTCAAATAATAATAAACCCTGCTAATTTTGATGTTCCCATTGATGTAGTCTCCGTAGCCCATGATAGCTGCAAAGTGATCATTCCCGAACCTGACAGTGCCAATGAACTTTGAAAAAATGTTTGTAAGAAGTTTGAGATTGCCTGTCATGTGTCGGGAACATCCGCTATCAATAATCAAAAGGATGATCTGTATCACCTGCATTACACACAGATGACACAAGTGGAATAGAAGTAGAGGTGGAACCCGAAGAGTTAGAGGTTTCGAATGCGATTCTGATTGAAACACATGTTTATGATTTTAGGAATCCATTTAAATCCAGGTGTATTTTGTAACCATCTCTGCCAAGTCCAACTAGTTTGTGCTTTGGTCTTAGTGAATGCACTAACTCCAGAAACACTAGAAGGCGATTTACCTAGCACAGACTTAGAAGCATTAGTGGGCCTAGAGATAATGCCATTCTTATTTTTCCGATAACGAGACAAGATAGATTTAGCAATAAATTTATCATGACAATCAGAAAGCATACTTTTACGACATATAACATAAGAAGCTTCAAACTCAACATCAAAAGTACTTAAAGGTTTAACATTCGTTACAACACTTTTTCTATTACATTTGTCTAACGCAATGTCTAAAGTGGGTGCAACATGTGTTTTATTCAAATTCCTAGTGTGTTCTTCTACAGTAGGGGCTTTTATTGATCTTCTCTTACGTTGAAACTTCCTATTCTTCTTGTTCTTGCTTTTAAGCTTTTAAGTGCTAACGCTAGGATTAGAGGCAACTACTCCTGTATCAGTGGAAGGAATCATAATAGTATCTTGTGTTGTGTCAGTGGGCTTCCTAATGTCAGTTTTAAACATTCCAGGTGCAATGATATTTGTGTCACTAAACTTATCTTTCCTAAGTTTCACCAACTCCTCTTTCAACTCTATGATAGTGTGTAACAAATCTTGGTTTTCAGAGTGAATGTTTCCATTAACGTTTAAGATTTCTTTAGTGTACACAAGATGATTATCAAGTTCTTGTGATGCTTTAGCACGAGTCTTTTTTAGCAGATTAAATATGACACCATATTCTGTTTTGACTTTGGCAATTTCTTGTTTATATTTGAAAATTTGACACTTTAAAAACACGTTTTCCTCATCCAATCGTTTGAGTTTTGGTTCAAAAGTTTGAGCACTCGACTGTTTGAGTTTGTTTTGCAAAGCAAGTTCTCGATCATTACAATCTTTTTGACACCATTGAAGATGAAGTTTTACAATTGAAAGTTCATTTAACAAACGCTCGTTTTCAGCTTTTAAAGATTCGATTTGAGACACATTATCACCAATCTCAACATTATCAACAATATCAACAGAATTAACAGCAATATTATCAGAAGCAGAAACAACATAATGATACCAAACAAGTGATATGGTATCAGCACAGATAACATCTTCCAAGAGTCGATCGACATGGTTTTGAAAGATTTTTTTTACTCTTTTTAGTTTTCAAAGTCCATGCCTCTGTTGCATTGAAAATTGTTTTCAAGTGCCCAATCTTCTTTTGAAGATCCAGTTCCCAATATTTTGCACACATACGAAGATTTCGAACATGGGGTAAAAGTTGTTTTTGAAAAATATCTCTTTGTTTTAGCGCATAAGGCAATCGAAAAGTTTCAACTTTTATTTCCGAATTAAGTTCAATTTCGTGTTCCAAAAGATCGATGTCAGACATGAATATATCAAAATATTTAAGGATTTGACATATTTCGGGTGATGGTGTGATTTTACTCAAAGAAGGTAAAGGACCATTTATTTGTGCAACTTGTTGGACGAGACCAACATTAGAGGACTCAGGGACTGGTGTGATAACCCAAGGTGTCTTTGTATTATCCTGTTGTTTAACAAAAGTTATAAGAGGGCTTTTGAATAATCAAATGGTTTGTTATATTCAACATTTTCCATTTTCAATCGACTCTCTTCTTCTGCATCCCATTCCTCTTCACGATTATATTCAACAACACTCATAATGGAATCATCAATTCTATATTCTGCACTATAGACTTGAGGATTTGGTTTGAATGCTCTATGTGAAAACGTGGTTTGTAATCAGCAAGATTTGGCCCATATCCATCTGGATTTGGCTTAAATGTGAACTTTTGAATTGTTGTGATTGACTCACCATGTTTATAAACAACATTTTGAAACTCTTTGATTTTGTTTTCTAAGTCGACAATTTCATCAAGATAGTGATCTATTCGTCTCCTTGAATGTTTTTTGTACTCAGAAAACTCTTTTTGACATGATAACAACTCAGACTTGGCTTTTTGAGTTTCCAAAGTGAGAGTGTTAACTTTGTTAATACAAATAAGCCTTAAAAACGTTTATTTATATTTTACGATCTTCTAATGTTTTGTCGATAACAAACGTAAAATCATTTTAACGAAACAAATAAAATACGTAAACTGTTTGAGCCAATAGTTTTCTAACACACTTACGTTATCACATAAAACACTAAAACAAGTATAAGTGTTTTTATGATTTAGTAATACATATGTATAACAACTAGTGTTTACATATTTGGGTAAATATATACATAAAGTAGTATATACTAAAATGGGTAAAAACTAACAAATGGTATTGACCCATAACCCATGGTTTTATCCAAACCATTTGACTAGGTACATTGAACTCTTGAGATACATTGTATCTAATAAGAAACCCATGGATCAACCCATAACCCATGACCCATGACCCATAACCAAAATACCCATGGGTAAAGAGGATCGTCCCACGGATCCCTAGCTTTACGCTAGCCGGATCCCTTGTGGGAGGGATCCGTGGGATCCGGGGAACAGTGAACTTTCTCCTCTATAAATAGTGAGCCATTTCTTCCTTTTGGCTCACCACTTTCACACATACTTTCTCCAAGTATTGTACCTCTCTAACCACTGATCCTAAGGGATCTTTCTATGTAGTTTGTCTTTTGTTTTTGTGTGATTCTCTAGGTTTCTCTTAAAGGCGAGATCACCACTTCTTGAAGTCGAGCAAGCTCAAGTCCATGAGTTGCCATACTTCGTCATCATCAAGACAATTGAGGTTCTCTTGTTGATAGTTATTTCTTCCTCCATAGATTTTGTGTTGAAGGAATTAGTGAAGGATGCCGAAAGAGTCAAGACGAAAGCATTAGTGAAAGGTGCTAAACGTCCGTGTTAAAAGCATTAGTGAAGAATGCTAAAGGTGTCAAGACGAAGGCATTAGTGAAAGGTGCCAAGCGTTGTGTCAAAGGCGTTAGTGAAGGATGCCTAAGAATCAAATCAAGTGGCATTAGGGAATAATGCCTAGGTCGTATAATCGATGAGGTGCATCGTTATACATATAAGTATTTGTTTATTTCCAAGGATGGTGATATCCTTGATGGTGTTGTAACAAGGAGTGGATATCCTTGAGATTAGGTGTTGTGTTGTGATGGGTAGTAGTTCCTCCATAGTAATGGAACTAGGTGCTTAGCCTAGTACCTAATAAAGGGTAGGCGACGTTGTGATAGGTGTGGTTCACCTTGGAGTGAAAGAACCCGGTGGTTAGCCTAGTACCGGAAAAAGAGTAGGCGACGTTGTGAAGGATTCTCCGCCATAAGGATATTGGTGTCATGTAGTGTTTAGGAACTCTCGAGTAGGTGACTCGGGGAGTGGAGTAGGGCAAGGAAGGTGTCCTTGTAGCCGAACCACTATAAATACTCGTGTCGTGGTTATGTGCTTCTTACTCTCTATCTTTCATTACATGTTTATATATCTATCTATCAACGTCCAATATAAACAACCAAATAGATTGACATAAGTCGATCTAAATGTTTTAAAACGAAGTTTTAATTGGTAAAACTATTCAACCCCCCCTTCTAGTTTTCCATAAACTTGTTGTTGATGATCAAATTTTTGTTGTTCTATTTGAGAAAGCAATTCATTCTTGGATTCAACTAGATCACGTATCTGTATTTCTAAAGATTTTTCATTTTGGTATGACTTAGCAAAAGCGAGTTCAAAACTATATTCACGTTTCTCTTTAGTTTCAAAATTATTGAGTTGTAACTTATAGCATTCAATATCCTTAGTTAATAGTGCAACTTTGTCATGAAGATTCTTATTCTCATTGCACTTCTCCAATTGAGATTGGGTGGTCTGAAATAAGGTCATGAGCTCTGGATCTTGATTAGACAGAGACTCATTTTGTTCAACTTGAGTCTCAACATATTCATCATTTTGATCCTCAAATGTAATCACGGGTCAACTTGATCGTCAAATGTAATTACGGGATCCATTTGATTTTCTTCGTGATGAGATGTAGAAGGCTCATGTTGAACACTCTATGCCTCGTCGGATGCAGATGCAGTCAGAGATATCGGATCATGTATAAGACATGTTAGCCTTAATAGTTTTTATTAGAAGTGATGGTCATTCACGTTTAGGAACTTTGTAACGCGTGTTAGATATCGTGATAGAATAGTCAACGGGCTCGTGGATTGGGCTAAGCTATTTGGTTAGAAGTTATGTTAAGCTAGCCTTATATCAATCCATGTCCAATCCAATCCAAATGAGCCCATGCCAAGCCCATTAGGGCATCTTCTACTTGTACTATATATACCCCTCAAGTATGTCATTTGAGGGGTGTGCTTGAGTGTGTGTGTGTGTGTTTTCCTTTGAAGCAATATAACAACTTATTGTTTTCATCTTCTTTCCTTTATCTCTCTAAACATACACGCCTATTATATCATTCAAGTCACCATCTCTTTATCTTTTCTCATCTTGCTTCTTATTTACGCATAACTGTTTATGTAACGTGTTCTTGTTGTGTTGGTAACATGAGTATTTGGATAAGGTATAAGTGATAAAGGGGTATAACAAGACATATGTTAGGATCCGGTACCTGAGACAAGCCATCAGTGTCATACACTGGGCCTGTGTCACTCATGTGGAGCTCTTGCATGTTTGCCATTAACATTACAGCTGCGTTAGCTTGCAAGTCCTCCATGTCATCATCAGAATCTTCATTAGCCATGAATCTCTGTTCCTTGTTAATAAGTGTTCCACCAGCTTCATACTTGAGAGCCAAGAGTAAAGCCTCCTTGTGATAAACGCTCCCTCTTGTTCTCGGCTTTGGGCAAGCATTTGCCAAATGACCCTTTTCATTGCAATTGTAGCATCGAAGACCATTAATCCCAATCTGAGCATGTCCCTGATCAACCATTTGAACCCATTGTTGTGGAGCACCCATGTTATTCCTTCCATTAGCATTAAATCCTTGACCACTACCCATCTGACGACCATTTCCTCGGTTCTGAACCTCAACCCTTCCATGGTTAACAACTGCTTGATTTCTTGTATTAGATGAGGTACGAATACGGTTGTTGGATTTGTTAGCAAATCTCTTGAAGGCTCTAGCAATTAACAAAAATCCTTGATTCAACGTATCGAAATCTTCTGCATCCTCATTTGGTGTCTCACTGTAGAGTGCCGAATCAGTGTTGTTGTTGTAGGGAACCAGTTGAGTTTCTTGTGATTGTTGTGAAGGATCATATGGTGTAATCTGAGCAGATGGTTGTGGTGGATTGGTAAAGACAGTTGGTAGATTTGGAAATTGAGGATAAAAAGCTTGAGTAAACAAAGCAAGAGTTTGATTATCCGGTAAAGTTGTAGTAACTCCACGGAGAGCTCTATCTTTGTCTACTTCCTTTTGATGGTGCTTCAAGTAGTCATGCAACAACCCGTACTTTTCTTGATGAAGGTTTTTAGCTTGACGGATGAATGTAACATACTTTTCCCAATCAGGACCAAGACAGCTTAGGAACTTTGTGTTGATTGCAATCCTTGGCATAATGATGTTGTGTCTGTCCAAGTCATTGATGATGTCTCTAAACCGATGATAGTATGACTCTAAGATTCCCCTGGTTCAATCATGAGATTCTCATAGGATAAATAAAGTTTTGATTCCATGTCTTCTTGATTGAGTTATGTGCCTTCCAATAGAAGATGGATGTGATCCCACATTGCTTTTGCAGTTTTTTGAGCATCAACACTGCGAAGAATCGGATTGGGTAGACCCAAAAGGATGTATTTCATTGCCATTTCATCTGCTTCCAAGTGAAGTAGTTGTTCAGCAGTGAGTTGATCTACTCTGAAAGTGGAAGTAACATCATATCTTGGTGGAGTAGTAGTTGGATCTCCGGCCATTGTTGTAGTAAGCATTTGAAAAGGACCTTCAAGGATAACCTTCTTCAAAAACTTACCATGTGGTTTCTTGAGATCACAGAACCTAAATAATCGCATCACCCATTGATCATAATTCCCGGGAGTGAGCATTGGAGGTCTATCAAAGGATCCAGCTTCATGAATGGATTGTTGGCTACTTATAGCTTCACACATCTTTGCAAACCAAGTGGGTTCCTTTTGCGTTGTGACATTCATAGCATACTTAGCTGGAAACTGATATTGGAAGTAGTTAGCATATTGATGTTGTTGACGAGGATTTGGTGAGGGATTTGTTGTGGAAGAGGTTGTGCAAATTGAGGAAAGTAAACTGATGATTGTTGTTGAAATTGTTGTTGAGGATATTGTTGTTGTTGTTGTTGAAGATATTCATGAGGAAAATAGTTGGAGTATGGTGGTTGAGACATCCTTTGAAACTTGTGTAGATGATGGATCTTTGTAGTTGAATGAAACTTGATGTTGTTGATGAAGTACTTTTAGGCGTAAACAAGCTTAGGCGTAAACTGATGATGTTTTGCGTAACGTCCACTTACGCGTAAACAAGAGGCTTAGGCGTAAATCCTTCTTACACGTAAGCTTTGGCGTAAACTAAATGCTTAGAAGTAAGAAACCTTAGGCGTAAGATTTAACTTAGGTGTAAGATGTTACTCGTAAGCTTTTATGCTTATGCGTAAACTTAGGGTTTTTCCAAAATCCATTACACTTGTCCAAGTGTAAAAGATATCCACAAGTCGAAGTGTTTTCAGGCTTATCCAAGCAAGAAAACCCTGAGTTAACCAACAGCTTTGAAGATCTTTTACGAAAAATTCCTTACGTGTAAAACTGTTAAGCGTAACTTTCGAACTTAGGCGTATAACTAGGGTTTTGTTATGCGTAACTATGACAGAATTCACCAAACTTATTTTTAAGCACTAAAACGTTTTGGAAACTTGATTTTAATGATAAAACAGCTTTAAAATCACCAAAATAACAAGAAAGTTTGAAACTTGATGAACCAAGATGAAATTTTATCTTACGCGTAAACCAAGTACATGAACAAAAACCAAGTTAAAAAAAAATCTAAACACGTAAAGTTTGAAACTTTTTTCAAAAAATAGAAACTTTAACACTAAATAAACCTTAACCATAAGAATCTTGAGTTTACAAGTGAAAAAAGCAAAGCTTTATGCAAATGAAAAATGTAAAACGTGACAACCTTACGTGTACATGTACCGACTTCAAAAACAAGAGTGTTTCACCCAACTAAATGGCGATTGATACCACTGTTAGGTCACCATAAGTTAACACAAGTATGTAGATGATAGAAATGAGATGAAGAGAGATGGTTGAACACACAAATACACGAGTAATATATGAAAGGTTATGCGTAGATTTGATAAAGTGAACAACACCTCTCAAATGAGAGGTAACAAGGTATTTATAGGGGAAGGGAGCTAGGGCGATACATCTAGTCCCTTCCTTGGCCTTTTGGGCCTTTGCATAGGCTCATGGGCTTTCTACATAAGCCTAGCTTTAATTACTAACATAAAAGCCTTAATAATGCAACCTATTACGTGGAAATGACTATCACTTGCTAATAATGTTTAGGAGCGTTTCCAACAGAATGCATACTCATGTTTCCTACATCCTAAAAATACCAACACATAGGCTAAAACCAGTTCATATAACCACAAGTAGTTCAAGCCTTTTTAACATAATATCACAAGTTTACACCAATACCTCATCAAGTAAAAGAAAACCATCATATATTTTACAAACTTCTTCATCTCCACAATCAACATGTCTAGGATTTATCTTAAACTAACACCTTACAAATCCAGTGTCTAGAACGCCATCATAGGATCTTATTCTTTTCTCGCTTGACATATATCATGCACATCATTGTCAGTTCAAATGATATATTAATCAAAAGCTTCATTCCCAACACTTTCTCAACACGTTGGTCTATCCAACTTTCTCTCATATGATGTCATCCGCATCCTCATATAGGTACTTATTATTGTTATTTTGGTACATATTGTCTTCACTCCTTTTTAATCATATATTACGACATGATACATCATTTTCGGTAGATGATAATGTCATAATCATTAATGATGGTCAAAACCATATTGATACTATCTCTCTCATTGTCACCTAGAATAGGCCATTTTTATAAATTGTGTCAATCAATGAATGAATTTCGTTCTTGTTAGCTTTAATAATATCATTCAAATGGTAACCCTTATGCATTACGAGAGTTTTATTCTTTGCTTATCCCCTAAGTTGTGAATTTTAGATAAGAATTTCATGTGCCCATATTTTATATTTTTTTTAGAATTTGCTATACATAGATGCTTCTAATTCCTTAATAGTTGTCTACGTTATCACCACCACCTTTCATCACCACTTTTACTAATCATCACCACCATGGATTAGCAAAAACTTACTTCTATAAATCTTGACTCATCCACCGAGTTATCACCACATGAATCCTACTAGTAAACTGACACCAACACTAGCACCACTCACTTTAAATATTCCAACTTCACTTCATATCTTCCTTCTAGGCATTATTTTGTAGGCTCTTATCATATTATATTCTCGTTTTTCTTATGATTGTAATTCTTATTAAGAATACACTTAATGAGATCTTTGATTATATCATTTATATATCGCATATATACATCTTATTTTTCTTTGTCAAAAAGATGAAATATATTTCCCTATTTTTTTCATTGTAGATTCATTATCATATACACTCGATTGTATTTAACTTACTCATCTAAGGATGAAGTTTGCATCAGTTATTTTTCTTATTTTAGGTGCTTCTTGACACCATAGAACAAGGGGGTATATCCTTTAAGCACTCATATTGCATCGTCTATATACTTAGTTGTATATGACATATTTGTCCAAAGACAAAGCTTCTATTATACTAATATTTATTTTGTAGGTTCATCTTGATGCCCTAGAGCAAGGGGATCTTCCATCAAGAATTTATTGAATTCATCTTATACACACTTTGTTGTATATCACTTACTCGTCCAATGACGAATATAGTTTTGCACTAATATGTTTTTTGCAGGTTTTTATACCTTGACGCCTCAAACAAGGGGGAGCAACCGTCAAGGGGAGCATGCACGCATTCATCATCATTCTCACTTTTCAACAAGCCTTTGTGCTTCGATAAAAAAGTGGAGAAAATATGCTAAGATTGCTATGCATTTTCTTTATCATATATTTCTCATAATTTTTGTTGCATAAAACTAACCTTGATATAGGTTAAGACTCTTAATTTGATCCATGGATCCGCTACCAAACAAGGGACGGATTGGAGTAGATAATTTAACTTCACTAGGGATGATGCAAGCTCGCCTTTTTGGGGAGAAATAAAGTTAAACTCCAAGGACACGCCTTTTTGTTTCGAAAAAAGGGGGAGAAGAGTGTAAACGGAGAAGGTAATGTAAAGGTAGTACGGATACAAGTAACTTTTTACATTTTACTATCAATTACGTTTACATATCTTTGTCATCATCAAAAAGGGGGAGATTGTTAGTGCAAATATTACGATATTTAATCTATACAGTCTCGTTTGTTTTGATTGATGAAAAACATGTAGCTTGTAATATATAACGTAAAATGTACAAGTTACTCGTAATCACATTTTGTCCCAACATACATTCAACACCTCTCGATGTCTCAAGTCCTCGTATGTTACAACACAGGTTCGTACATGTTTGTTATGTGGCATTATAATCAAACCCCTTAACAGATCATTTAGAATGTTTAAAATACGTTTAGAGTCACTAAGTATTTGAATAGGTTAACCATTCTATTTAGAGCCTCATTTTACATTTTGCATTCACAAGTATTTTATACAAATACATCTTTTGTAAAATGTCTAAAAAATATATACTTTTATTTGTACAAGTAAACTAACTATAATATTCATACAAGTACTAAAGTTTACTTACACTTGACAAAATACATTTTATTTTGACAAACACTCAATTAGATATTTTATTTTACAAAAGGTTACTTACATTTTTTTATATACAAGTAACTTACCCTTTTAAATAAGTATATATATTTAGTTAAATGTATTTTTCATAAAAAGGAAAACACTCTTTTATTACCTCATGCATAGTGTCATCTAAATCTCTAAAGTTTACAAAAGATATTTTGGAAAGATTTTTTTAAAGATTTTGGAAAGATTTGACAAAAGATATCTTGGAAAGAGTGTGAAAGATTTTGGAAAGATTTAACGAAAGATATCTTGGAAAGATTGTGAAAGATTTTGGAAGATACTATAAGATATCAAATCTAATAAAATATTATTTTTTAGATGGCCTCTTTTGCCTATAAATAGAACCTCATTGTTTTCTCATTCTTCATCCCTTCTAACACACATTCTCTCTATAATTTTTGCATCTTTTAGATCTATAGATAACCATGTAGTAACATACATTAATCACCCTAATCATCACATGATCATAATGCTTCTAACATTCATCTTTGTTGTGAGCATACTTTACATTTTGATCAACCAAGCAAAGCTTGGAGATCTAGACATCATCATTCACCACAAGCATACATACATGAAGATCTATCACATCAAGCTTGGGGAACTTGTGATCTTCATCATTTGAAGGCTTCCTATCAATGGAAGTTCATTTAGAAGTAGTCATTCATATCCATTAGACATTTGTGTCATGGATCATCATTGTAAACATTATTGCATCATCACAACACTTTCACCAAACTAGATTAGATGGTTTATGTTTTTGTGCCATAAAACACAAGGTTTGTTATGTTGGGCCTTCAAACATAACGAGAGTGGTTGTACTCGGAAAGAACTTGACATCTAGCTTAGTGTCGGAAATATTGTATAGGCGACGTTAGGTTGGCTCTACCTCGAACTAGAACCTGGTATTTAGCTTTGTACCGGAAAAAGTGTAAGTGACGATTGTATTGTTTTCTCCGCCGAGAAGGGAGCTTGTTGATTTAGTGAAGTAACTCTCGAGTAGGGTACTCGGGGAGTGGATTATGGCGGAGAGGAGCTCCGTGTCCGAACCACTATAAATCCTCGTGTTCGGTTTGCACTTTCCTTTCTTTATCTCTTTACTTTTATAGTTGCACTATACTATTGCTTGTGATGTGGTTTGATGTTCATGCTTGTGTGACAACTTGGTTTACTATGCTTTATATTAGTCACAAACGATAATTGACACTTTCATATTATAATAAACTTCATAAGCGATTTGAAACTAAAGATTAAAAGTTTTTAAACGGTAACGTATTCACCCCCCCCTCTACGTTTTCACAGAGGTGAAAAAGTTATTCTTCTAAAAAATTAAATGACACATAAATGGTGATCAGTTCTTGAATTTGGAGGGATTTGTAATCAATTCCATGATAATCTTGTTTGGTTGCTCCTTGAGGGAATACTAAACCATGAACCAAACGACACCTTAGTATTTTTCTTTAATTTTCCGAGTAGCCACCAACAATTAAACCAAATGAAAATCAAGTTTGAGGAGGCAACTCACTTAAGATGTTTTATTCTATTAGATCATAATAGATTAGATAGGTCGTCTCAGTGTATGGATGGGTCGTACCTAGGGTTTAAGTTAGTTGCTTACTCTAAGCTATGTAACCTGGGGTTTTCAAAAATAGTTTTAACATATTTATAGGAAAGTTTACACTTTTTCAAAAATACCTAAAACCCTAAATCACAAAATATTACTTATTACTTTTTAACATGAAAAACAAGAAACCCTAGTTTTTGTTATGACAACTCAAATTAGTTTTTATCAAGTTTAATCCCGGATACCTAGTCTCCTTATAGAATCGATTTCATTAGGGTTTAGAAAACCCTGATTGATCGATCATATGTGTCATGATAAAAAAAAAATCCTAATTACAGAACCTTGTCTTAGGGTTTTCTATCGACACCCTCAAGGATAAAACCCTTGTGTATTTCAATTAAGAGAACCTTAAACCCTAATAATGTTGACACCCTTAAGGGTTGAAAAACCCTTATGTATTTTGACTAGGGTTTCTTGCTATGCAAGAATATCAAAATTCAAATTATATCAAGCTATCAAAAATCGCGAAAACCCTAATATACACAAATCGACCAAACCAGGCATAACCAAAATAAAAGTTTTAATTTTTATGAAAATAATAGCAATTACTAAGAACGATAACTAGGTTATATGTGATTAGGATGAATATGATACCACTGTAAGGTTCTGGTGGTTCCCGCATGACCAATAAAACATGCAGCAGCGGAACTCACATATGTGGCCATGCAGCAATACAAACCCTAGCTAGCAAGATCTCTCAAAGTCAGTGACACAACCTAATCCTAAACACGTATAAAGGGTGTTTATAGAAGACTTACTTGATTACTGCAAAGGCGTAAGCTTCTTGGTCAACTTCAACGCGTAGGTTCACCTTCTTTCTTTTTGATCGATCCACTTAGGGTTTTCAGGAGGAAAACCACAGCTTGGATTGCGGCAGGTATCCACCAGTACTGGACATGTAGAACTAAGGCTTCGAACCTATGCAAGTTAGGCGAGATACGAAACTGGGATAAACCCTAATTTGACTAAAGTCGACTCAGGGGTCGACTTTGGGTCAATGGAGATCGACAACGGCTTTGAGAACCCTTTGGTTGATCGTACGATTAGAGATTGGAGGAGGAGAGAGATTTTAGAGTTTAGTTGTGTGTTATGAGAATCCCTTAGGAAGCCTTTGTATTTATAGGTTTCTAGAGAACATTCTAGAATACTTGTAGGACGAGTATTCAAGTTTGCAAGGAGTCAAACTCATCGTCTTGTGGGTTTTGGCCGATCGACCAACAACCCTTAAGGGTTTGTTGTTTTGTCTTTTGTCGATTTATTACCACTTAATATTTATCCCGGATAAATACTTCGGGTAATTACTGTTTAACCTTGGAATTAAAATACCGCTTTATTTTCATTTCCTCATTTAGGGGCTGTTTAATAAAACATTGTGATTTAGTACTGAATGAATCAGAACTCTGAATAATTCAAAGATGCTGAATGAAACATAATTTTGAGTGAAAGCGATTGTTTGATAAGTTATCTGAATAATGGCCTATAATTATATATTGTGAAGAATTATTAATTAACTTTAAGATTTTAATATGATTTAACACTTTACATATTATTTTTTGATAAGGTTTTAGAAATAATGCAATTCATAATATTAATTAACAAAGAGAGTTAACGACAGAGCCGTATTTGAGGGTATGCAAGTTGAGCGACCGCTCAGGGCCTCAGAATTTTTAGGGCTTTAAAGTTTGTCCCGTTAATAATTATATGGATGTGTAGACATATCTTTTACGAAGAAAAAGGTATTTAGATGATAAAATATCTTAAATAAGTAATATGTTAGAACGTTTAGATAACTAATTGTATTATATCTTATAAACGGTGACACTTTATATATAATATTGCTTAATGAAATATCTCATTATATAGTTTCGTACAGGGCCCTCAAAAATTTCGCCGATTCATAAGACACCCTGGTTAACGATATTGGATAGTCACGTTCATGTGTGTTTGTCATTCTCTTTTATATAAGAAACTAGCTAAAAGACCCGTGAAATTCACGGGTATATTAAAAAAACATTTAAAAAAAATAATTAATTTGCATATTATGAAACACAACAGTCAATTAACCGAAAAAAAACATAACCATCTTCAATCCTTATTTTATACTAACGTGAGATACGAATACATGTAAGTGTGATCCAAAATTATGTAGCACTTCTTTGTAGACCGCGCTGGTTGAGTAATTCCTGAGATTTCGGTCTTGGTCACAAATAACTATCTTCAATTATTTTTGCTCCTGCATATAACTTGTCATGTGTAAAAACAAAGCACATACAATATTATATTTTGTATGTGGATTTAAATATCTTCAATCATTTTTGCTCCTGTATATAACTTGTCACGTAATTAGCGGTTTAAGATTTTGAATTGTCTTATGCATGATTTTGTATCTCAATAACTTGATTCAAATTCTAATTGGGTTTCACATACCCTTTTTTTTTGATAAACCGATGTTCTATGTTTGCTTTTTTTTTCTTGCTTTGTTCATATACACATGAATTACTTGTAACCGCAACAAATTGATGGTACCTTCGTAATTAAAATATATTTTGATTTCTTTCTTGTTCTTAGCAAGCAAAAAAAAAAACATTTATTTTTTCAAAATTTTATTTGGTTAATTTCTTTGTTGTTACCAAACACCGGAAAACTTAAATTTCTCAACCAATTTAGTTTATGTAGATTTCTATTTAGCGAAATGTAAAACTATAAGCTAAAAGTATACTCACCAGTGAATGTTTTAGTCGAGAGAGCATCTTCGGTGCCCCTTAAGTTTTATGTGGTCTTCCACTTCATTGCGGAAGCTGAAAAGTTGAAAAGAAAAAAATAATAAAAAAAATAAATAAATAAATGTCAATTGTGGTTTGAAGATGGCTAATAAAAGATAAACATTGGATTTTAAAACCAATAAGATAGCTAAGATCATACACTTTGAAGAACAAATAACACAACTATAGCAAGCTCCTTTCCTTGCAAACTTCATGGTAAGTAGAATATCACCCCCATTCGCGCTTTTAGAATTCGTGAGTGGTCTTGTTCAATAGAAAAATAAGGCGCATTACCTTTAGGAAAGCAAATTAACCTTCACCAAATATGGTATTACTCTAACGTGGGGATATAAATCATCAATCATTATAAATTTCTCACTAAAACTTTGAAAACATTATAAAAACAATCAAACTTGCTCAATGATGACATAAATGTAAGCTATTGAACGTGGCAATGAAATTGAATTTCGCACAAAGCATCAATTATAATAAATTCCTCACTAAATTTTTTAAAAAGAGTATAAACATAACCACACTTTCCCAACGATCATATAGTTAAAAAAATTTAACGTGGCTATCGAATCGTTTCAAGATTAGAGCATTAGACTAACATAGTCAAGTGCACACATTGCTCATTTGTATCAAGTAACATAGTCAAGTGCAGAAACCCAAATGTGATACCAAATGAATCATGAATGTGTAGAGTAAGATCGCATATAACACATCTATAGCTAAATACATCTTCATTGCTTTTGAAAAATGTTATGGTCCAAACATTTAGAGAAGAAAAAAAGAAAAGAAAAATTGTATGTGAAAATGCAATGTAACTACCATATAACCAATCTACTTTGAGTCAAACAGTATTTTAAATTAAAAAAAAAACATATTCAAGTCAATAATCCACAATTTAATGAAAACATCAAACCTAATAGTACATAATTCATAGGAAATGGTATCTTACTCTTGCATATCTTTAATCAGCAAAACTGAGTTCAGAAACAGTTAGAATCTTAGTTCCAAATAGCAACAGCAAAAAATAGCAACAAAAAAAAAACCATGTACAAGTTAAGCGAGCAATTAAGGATCACATGATAAATTGTAAGACAAATCAATAATTTTTAATCAAGAAATATAAACTCTAATAACCAACTGTAATCAAACTTGAACCGTCCAGAAAGATACAAATGATTAGATGAGTATGAAATGTTGAACAATTAGTCTTGTGAAGAAAATAATCAACTACAAATCATATAAAATGTGAGACGTACGGAATAGCATAAATTAGAAAACTATACGTGATTTATCACAGAACATGTTGCTTCAACTAACAGATTTTTCAGTACCTTCAAATTTGATAAGTTGCAGAGTGATTTGATCCCATCAATATTAAGTTTGATAAAAATGGTGACCGATTAAATTTTGAAATTGGAATAAGCTGCAAGAAAAGAAAGGGGTAAATTAAAACAGAAAGCTTGTTGTGAAAGCTTGGCAAACTTTCCAAAATTTTATTCAAAAAATTCCGGTTCAAAAGTCTCTACACGTTTTGTTAGTGACAGCCAATTACTTTTATATCTTAAATAAGTAATATGTTAGAACGTTTGTCCCGTTAATAATTATATGGATGTGTAGACATATCTTTTACGAAGAAAAAGGTATTTAGATGATAAAATATCTTAAATAAGTAATATGTTAGAACGTTTAGATAACTAATTGTATTATATCTTATAAACGGTGACACTTTATATATAATATTGCTTAATGAAATATCTCATTATATAGTTTCGTACAGGGCCCTCAAAAATTTCGCCGATTCATAAGACACCCTGGTTAACGATATTGGATAGTCACGTTCATGTGTGTTTGTCATTCTCTTTTATATAAGAAATATTCAGAAATGTTAGAATTCATGCCATACATATATATTTTTTTGTTGAGTTGCAAAAGATGGTCTTTTAACAGGATGATAAATCACTAATTTGTAATAAGTAACCATTTCCATTCATGTATAAATTTATATAAAAAGTTAGTAACAAAGCTAAGTTGGTGGTTATACCGAATGCCTAAAAGAATTCTTCTCTTGTACTCGACGCTCTTCGATAGCAAATGCCAAGTTTGCAACCAAACTGCCAATGGTGTCAAGCTCTTTTGTGACAATAATGTAACAAAAGGTCGCCAAGAATGCTCGGCAGAGGAGCAACGGGTCGCCTCTTTAATACCCTCAATATGTTCCTTGTCGTCATCTAAAAGTCCCGTCACAGAAGGGTGCATCTTTGTAAGTAGGATAAACTACACCGTGGATTTTCCTTATCTCGCCGTGATTTCGACAACCTTTTTGATGCTTAGTAGCATCCGACAATAGTAACCTTCACCGCCGAGACGGCACATTATGAATTCGCCAATTGCATATTGGTGTCCACGTTCTTTTGGAACATTCCATACAAATTTTGTAGGAAACTCAAGATATGTTAACTCCCTTGTCGAATACATTTCGCTCATATGCATCCATGATTCGAACATAGAAGCACCAACCGTTGGTTTGTGAATAACGGTTTCAAGGTCGAGTTCTCACCAAATACAATCGGTGGTCGCCGAGATGAAATGAGACGTTCGACATTTGGTATTCTATAATTTATCTCGAATCCAAATATTCTCCATGCGGCTTCACAAGCCGATGTGTACCTCAATCAGAGAACTTGATCTCGCCATTTTATCAACTGCTGACCGCCTTCCGTTGTTGCGGTTCATACAACTGTGTTGATACTCTATCGGGACCTTTTTTATGTATTTAAACAAATATTTTATTGATCCCTACTGATTGCACATTCAACATTGATGGCATTGGTAACGTTTCAATAACACACGTTATACGGAATAACAAAACCATAGCAAATTTTATGTCCACTTAACAACATGGATCCCGTTATCACGTCTTCCTCATCAGGTGTAGCCTCGAGTCAATGAGAGTGTTGCATAAACCTTTAGGAAGTGTTTCAGACACCTACCATCATCCATGCAACCTCGATTTGGGTCACAACACCACACGGGCCATGCATCATCGAAAACTAACTTGTGCAGATCGGGATCCTCATTTTGGTCCGGTATCTCGGCGGATATGTGTTTGTCAATATGTTCGGCGCTTGGCGCTTTATTATCCTTATGTAGAAACAAATGTGCATGTGCTGGAAGCCTCTTTTGAAATTAACGTATACACTCGCATAATATTGTTGAAATAAACATAATATCGTTGTAATTTAATTATACACATTTCGAGAAGACTATAATGTTGATGAATGTGTGTGGCTATAAGTAAAGAACATACCGCTTGAACACGTCCGAACAAACACAACTCTTTGATATCCTTCATCAACCGATCGAGTTTCATTTTAAAACTCGAGATACCACATCAGTCGATCTCAGATGAAAGCTTATGCTCCCGCATATATCTTTCAATCTCTCGCCATTTAGGGTCATGTTATCGTTATAAACAACTCGACAACCATACCACCTACACAATGCCATGGCATCCATATAACATTGCCGATGTACCTTGGTCCGCCAAAGGAAAGAAGAAGGCAAATGATAGGCTTTCCAACCGCTGGACGGTCGGTATTTCGATGCGACGCTTTGACGCGCATTTGAATACGTATCACACCTTAGTTTAGATTGTTTGGAACGATGAAAAACATACGCCTTCTCTCAACCATGGCGAAGCCATCCACAAGAAATTGTGGAACAAACGACCTCCACGTATGAATAAATTCAGTCATTCCGCGGTCCTCAGATCCGATAGGCAAACCACTCATGCATAGTAACTGCTTCTTTCATTCTTTTCAGCTGTCGGTTGTCCTGATTTATTTTTTTCGTGGTATTCTAAATAATACCCATCTTGCGCGAAGGCATCAACAAAAGGTATGTGCAAGGTTTATTTGAGAAGAATTTGTTGCTTAACATCCTATTAAAATACTTACACCAACTAACATTGAAAATATTATTACGTGATTTGTGGCACTGAATGAAAAGACATCTTTTTAGACACCGATTCATCCATAGCGAAATATGAGTCATCCAACGCACTCTAATTTCCTACCAAACACTTTTCTTTTGACCGATTCTTGAATATACGCTTAATTACTCTCATTTCATTTAGTATCTCGTTTCTTATTCCCTCTTGCATGTTCTGTTTAGTGTACACCGATGTGACCCTTCGATATTTCTTTAAAGGCGAGTGTGAAAGCTTGTTATGTACGAGTAGTTTGCACGTACATAATACTTTCACCTTCCTATTGGTTAATTGAAACCTCCGTTTTGCAAAAAACCGAGATCCTTTATCATATAAAAGATGTTTTGAACTATTCAAGTATTTGACTACTCTTGAGTGGTCTGGATTTTACACAATATCATTACTTATGGTTTATTTTGAATTCTGTATTCCCTGATCAGTTCCAAAATGATTGTCACCGGAAAAATAAAACACCTGGTCTATGAAAAATTCCACCTTTTGCATCTGTCGAGTACTAAGCAACCTATGCATGGACATTCTAAGAAACTTTTTTCAGGTATGTGGACATGACCATAATATATGAAAGGATGTGGAAGGATCAATATTAGCATCTCTACGAACCACGTTAAGAGTTACTAATCCCAAGTTGGATGGTTGTTTACTTGTTTTGGTTGTGGCGTGGTCGTTTGTAGTGGTAAAGAGTAATTATTGCTGCATTTTTATTAATCAAATTTAAGAAACAGTGTTCACATATCAGCGAGACAACATCCAGCACTTTCGTTATCCGATTAGTATAACAGTGAAAATGTAACACCTATGCGATACCAAGAAGAATGTATACAATTAATAGCAAAACTAATGGACAACTTAGTGAAATATAGTATCATCTTCTGAATGTAGGAGCATATTAACCACTTGGCTCATTGTGGGTCGGGCCTCCATATCTTCCTCAGCACATTGCAATGCAATTCTAACCAGATTATCTATGGATGTCCGATCAAACTCGCCACTTATGGAACCATTTACGATTTCTTTAATACAAGATTCGGATCCACTTCTATCAAATTCTTGAACCCTATCTCTCACCCATTTGACCACCCCAGGCTCGGTCTCACCATTTTCAGTTTCTCCACTTCTTTGCTTCTTCCCTGCTGAACTCACACCCGTTATCAACTCCAATATCACCACCCCATAGCTATATACATCAACTTTTGAAGTGATGGGAAGATTACACACCCATTCGGGAGCCATGTAGCCTCGTGTCCCTCTAATTGTCGAGAAACTCGACTTGTGGATACCACTTCTATCACATAGTTTTGAAAGCCCAAAATCAGCCACCTTGGGATTAAAATTTCCATCCAAAAGTATATTATGAGGTTTCACATCACAATGTAGTACCCATTCTAAACACTCTTCATGTAAATAAGCAAGTCCTTTCGCTGTGCCTTTTGCGATACTCAACCTGGTGTCCCAGTCGAGTTTACCAAGGCGTAGATTTTCAGCCAAGGATCCGTTCTCCATGTACTCATAAACGATAAGTCTATGCTTTCCTTCAGCACAATAACCCCAAGTTTCAATCAAATTCATGTGATTTAGCCTCCCAGTTATGCTAATTTCTTCTTGAAATTCAGCTTCATCATGATGGTTAGTGTTCTTGAGCTTCTTTATTGCGGCAACTCGGTTATCAGATAACCTTCCTTTATACACAACACTAGCACCACCTCTTCCTATCTCGTCCCTAAAATTGCACGACGCTTTTTTGAGCTCACCATAGGTGAACTTTCTAAATGATGTTGCAACCGGAAAGTAAATCTGATCAGGATTAACCGAGTGTTTACCATTCTTATACCAGAAGTACAATATGCATATGATCTCAAGAGACCCGATCACGTATCCTAGCACAAGCATGAATTTAAGTAGCTTTCTATCGTGATTTTTACCATATGATCTTATAATAGGTGTGACTATTGGGCTACTTGCACAACTGAAGCTTGAATCCTTGATAGGTTTTGGACTAAATGATGACACAAACGTTTTTGGTAGTTTGAGATACATTGAATTATAGAAACCCATTTTGTATCCATTATATAAAGAAATCTTTATATAACAATAATAGGTCCCTACTTTATCATTATATCCAAACTGAAACCCTTTGCAAGTGCAATCTTGTAAGCAATCATTCTTACAAGCGTCAAGAGTATAGTTTTCATGGTACCTAATATCATAGCCAAAGAATTCCACGTTAAGAAGCTCGAAAAAAACTTCTTTTTCTGGTTCACACGTCTTGAATTCCGGCTCACACCCGGAACTCCAATCGTGAGAATTCACCATCTTGTAACCATGTAAACAAGTGCATTTTCTCCCCGAATCCTTAGAATAAGCACAAAGACTATTTTGTCCACAAATACCATGAATCCTACAAGTATGAGAAACAGCTTGCCATTTAACTTCCCATATCGTGCTTGTCCCATTCCCAACGAGACTATAAACTCGTAAATTGCCATCAATATCTATCTTCATCATTCTTTGTGATGCAACCCCAAAATCAGCAGATAAGAACCCCAAACCATCTGATGAGCTAAACTGACCATAAGAATCAAGACTTGCACTTCGATTATATATATACTGGTACCTCCCAACTTCCCATGGTAACAAACCAGGATCAGGCCAGAAAATAGTAGTTGCTTCGGGTCCTTCATAATGAAGACGCAGAATACTATCAATATCGAAGTATAGTTTATAGAAACCTGAAGAGTAATTAGTGGAACTTCTTGAAGAAACAAGTTGTGTGTTTTTGGTTAGTTGTTGGTTTGGAAGAAGGGTGTCTGTTGGATAATCAAAACTTTGCCAAAGAGGCTGATCTTGTTCATTTAGGACAAGGTTACCTGTGTTATGAAGTTGTAGTTTTAATGAAGATGAGGTTGACTTTGTTTGAGTGGACCAAATAATGTATTGTCCAGCGTCTGTTAACACAAGGTTGCCGTCTTTCCATAATGAGACCTTTGAGTTTTTCCCATTTACGGGGTCGTCCCGGTTAGCCATCCAGACAATGGTGGGACGACCCTCCGCGGTGGGGTGGTTGGAGAACCATACTGCAAAGCAGTATGCGTTGTGTCCAACTTGATGAAACCCGGCGGTGAAAAGGCCATTTGGTGACACTAAAATGTCGTAGTTGTTTTCGACTAATAAAGATGAGCCTGGTGTTAAGGCGTGGGTGGTGATGAAGAGTTGAAACAGGAATATAATGTAAAAGAAGGTAATATGGTTATGGTGATGAAGAAAATGGTGTAATGTAGTAGCCATGAATTTGATGATGTAAATTGACATAAACACCAAGCATTTATTTTACTATATATATAGTCAACTCTAGTTATATTGTTAAAATGATATCAAAACACAACAAGAACTTCTTAATCACCCAACCAACCACCCCTTGGTGATCATTCACTTTTATTATAACAATATACACAGTAAGCTTGTCCCCAACACGGATGCAAGCTAAACAATACAAAAGAAAGAGTATGACATCCCTCTAACAGGTGCTGTCTACAAAACCCACACTCTAAAACCTAAACCCAAAACAGCCGAGAACACTGAAACAAACTAACCACAAGATCAAGATGATCTTGATACAAAACTAGACTAGAAACTAAAAACCAGAACAATAAAGACCAATATTCACTTGAGAGAGAAAACCAGATGTTAACTTTGATGTGTGAGAAAAATTATGAACCCTAGATCCGTCCAAGACTTTATATACACTTCAAAGTTCCATAAGAGACCCCTGAGAATCACAAACATAACAAACAGAACCAAACTTAAGATTAAGCATAATATTTTACATTTTAGACCCTGTAGATTCATAAGTTTGTCAAAAGTGTTTATTTCAACACCCCCCTGGAGTGATGAACACGCAAATAGATTAACCATGCCCAACTTAACCATAGAACCATCTTGCCTGAGAACCAAGAGCTTTAGTCAAAACATCGGTTTGACTTTTAGAGTCAACCTTAATAGTTTGATTAAACCACTAGCAACCTTTTCTCTCACGGATGAACATCAATATCAAAATGTTTAGTTTTTCATGTAACACGAGTTTTTGCTATCTGAATAGCAGACTTATTGTCACAACATAACTCCGGGCAATAAAGAATCACCCTTACCAAGATCTTTCAAAATCTTAACAACCAGCATAATCTCACAAGTAGCGAAGCCATTGCTCTATATTGACCGGTGAAGATCTGAACAATGTAGCACCTTCTTACTTTCAAGAAACCAAGTTACCATTTACAAACACACAATATCAGCGATCTTACGGTAATAGGACATTTAGCCCATCGAATCGAGAATAAGTAACAACTTTAAACCACCTTGACTTTACTAAACCCAATACCACTACCAGGAGCTAACTTTAAATACTTAAGCACTCTTAATCCCATATTAAAATGAAATTGTAAGGAGCATGCATATGTTGGCTCAAACAATGTACATCATAGGAAATATCAGGTCTAGTCATAGTCAAGTAGATCAGTTTACCAACAAGTTTTTTATAACTTGTAATATTTTTCAAGTACTTATCATGATCAGACTCTTTATGAGCCAAAACAACATTCTCGGTGAAGGGGAGTCATAGCAGGCTTACATGCCAATAAACCAAACTCGTGAAGCAATTCTAAACAATATTTTCTTTGGTTTGAACAAACCCTCTTTACTTTTAGCACTTCAATACCCAAAAATATTTAACTCTCCCGGATCTTTGATTTTAAACTTGTTTTCAAAAACTTTTAAAACCTTCAATTTCGGTTTCATTATTGCTGTAATAATCAAATCATCAACATATACAAGCAAGAATAAAAGCATATCCCTTTGTTTTACAAACAATGAATAGTCATTTTAGATTGTTGAAACACTTCAAACAAGGCCTCGGTCGGTTTATGATTCCTTTGTCTAGAGCACTGTTTCAAGCCATATAGAGACTTTTTTAGTAGACAAACCTTATTGTCTCCTTCTTTAAAAAAACCAGGAGGAGGTAACATATAAGCTTCCTCATTTAAATCCCCATACAAAAATGCATTGTTAACATCAAGTTGAAACATTTTCCAATCCATTTGAACAGGTAGACTTATCAAGCATCTAATAGTACCCATCTTAACAACAGGACTAAATGTTTCTTCATAATCAATACCCTCCTTTTGACCATAACCTTTGGCTACTAACCTAGCCTTATATCTATCAACTTCACGGAAGATTTGTATTTAATTTTAAAAACCACTTAGACCCAGTGGCTTTTCTTCCACAAGGAAGCTCAACAACTTCCCAGTATCATTCTCATATAAAGCATTCATTTCCTCGGTCATAGCATTAATCCGATTAATACTAGTAGAAGCTTCCTCATAAGAGGAAGGTTCACTAGATTTATTCAAATTGGAAATAAAGCAATAATTCTCAATAGTAAGCACAACATGATTAGCATATCTATGAAGGCCATATTTAACCTTGTTATCAAGCACATATTCATTCAACTTAGCAGGCAATTTAGATATCCTACTAGACCTTCTACTACTACCTTCTTCCATCTGAACAGGAATACTTTGAAAACCAGGAACCTCATTTTGATTTTGAAAAACATTTCTCTCAGAATTAATTTGATCATCTAAGGGAGTTGTAGTGTGTAAATCATCATTTCCAGACTGAGTACCAACCCAAGGACTTGACTGTGATATCTGATCTTCACAACCAGACCCACTAGAGTTACCTCTGATGTCTGGTTGATGCACTACCCTCTCTACCAAAACATATGTATTTTCGGGAAGGGCACAAAACTATTTGGATTTTCATTATTGGGAGTTGAAGTTTTGGTTGTTATTCGGACTGAAAGAATCAAAAAATTTAAGCTAGTGACATCAGAACTAGTCTCAGAAATAGAACTATTTTGACCCATCTTTAAAGGAAAAACAGTTTCATAAAACTTCACATCTTTTGAATACAAAACAGATCTATTTTCAAGACTTAACAATTTATAAGCTTTTTTACCACTAGCATATCCAATTAAGACACATTTCTCAGATCTTTCAGAAAATTTATCGGTTTCTTTTAAAATTGTGGCAAAACATAAACAACGAAACTCCTAAGATGGACAAGACTAGGTTCCTACCATATATCATACAAAGGAGATTTCCCATTCGAGCAGAGAAGGTAACACATTAATCGGATAAGTAGCGAGTTAAAATACACTCATACCAAAACACAAGAGGAATCCTCCACGAAACATAAGACTTACAACATTAAGCGAGATGTCTATGTTTCCTCTCGACAATCCCATTTCTTTGAGGGTATAAACTTCTGATGCGATGAAGAATACCCATAGTAGTAGTAAAATCATTCATTTTATTATTTATAAACTCAGTTCCATTATCAGATCTAATAATCTTAACTTTTATATCAAACTGAGTTAAAACCATATTATAAAACCTGACAAACATGTCAAAGACCTCATCTTTCCTCTTAAGCAAATATACCCATACAGATCTGCTAAAATCATCAACAATAGTCAAAAAATATCTATAGCCCTCCCTGCTAACAATTTTGTAAGGCCCCCAAACATCAAGATGAATTAAATCTCCAAAAACTTTAGACTTATGCTCACTTATGGAAAAAGAATCTCTTGTTTGTTTAGCCTTGTGACAAACTTCACAAGGCCCATTATGATCAACATTAGTCGATTAGAGAACCTTTAAGTAATTTTAAAACTTGATTAGCGGGGTGACCAAGCCTATTGTGCGGACTTCTTTAGAAACAAAACAAACAAAAACTCACTTCTAACAACACTAGCAGACATGCTATGAACTTTATCAAACAAATAAAGACCACCAAACTCACTACCAGTCCCCAGCACTCTCTGCTTTTTCAAATCCTGAATATAACAAGTAGTTTCATAAAACCCAACACTTAGCTTACTATCTTTAATCAGTTTATTAACAGATAGCAAACTAACACAATACTCAGGTACAACAAGAACATCAAATAAAACCACATCTTTATTAAGCCTGAGATTACCCACATGAGTGATCTTGGCCAAAGTGCCATTCGGTTGACCAACAGTTAACTTTAAATCAGAAATATCAACCAAATTAAACATATCTTTAGAGTTATTAGTTAAATGTTGATTAGCCCCAGAATCAATAATCCACCCCAAATGATAATTGACCCCATTCAAACTCACATTAGCACAAAAAAACTGATAAAAATGTTGATCAAAGAAAACACTGCAGTTAAAGAAAGAACAAGAACTACCTGCCATGTTGGCATGAGCAGAGGTAGGTTTCTCATTCAAAGATTCATTAACTTCATAACTTTGTTCATTAGTGAAGGCAGTTACGGTTACTAGTTTTAAACCATTATTAACCACATTAGCACTTTTAGGATCATTGGGTTTATTAAGCAGTTTAAGATTAGGATTCTTTTGAATCCGGCGGGATACCCAATAATCTCAAAACACCTATCCACGGTGTGCCGCTTTTAACCCACAATTAATACCACGACAAACTATCATAATTTCCCTGTTATTATTTCCAATTATTATTCCAAGTACTAGTGTTTCTTTTCAAGTAGTGTTCTTATTATCCACAGTTTAGAAACAAAGCGGACACACAGGCCTTCTCGGTTTTCACGAGTGGTAGGAATCCCTCGTGGGATTCTTCCATAGAAATAATAACAAAAGCATCTTTAACCCGAAGAATTTATCTAGTAAGAATAGCACTTCTTATGGGTTGATAGATATCATCAAGACCCATAAGAAGCATATAAGTCTTAGAAGTTTCCATGATCAATTAACTCTTGTCTAGCATCGCCAGTCGGTCTGGAAGCTTAGTAAGAATATCAAATTCTCTCAAGAGAATTCAATTTATGGTAGTATTGAAAGCAGTAGACCACCTTGTTTAAAACTATTAATTTTTGAAACAAATTAAACACCACGGACCCATCAATTCTATCATATGTGTCTTTTAAATCTCTCCAAACAACATAAGCATTATCAGAAAACACATGACCAAGATAGACATCTTGGGATAAAGAACTCAAAACCCAGTTAAGAACAACAGCATTACACCTATCCCACTGAGCCTCAAGAAGAGGACTAGCAACATAAGCAGACCTAATACAAGTTCCATCTAGAAAACCCATTTTATTTTTAATTTGCATAGACAATTTCATAGCACTAGCCCAGATTCTATAATTCTCAACTCCAGTCAACTTAATAGTCACAATAGAAGAACAATTAGAGTCATTAGGATGCAGATGCAGAGGATTACTCTGATCCAAACTACTAATCATAATAGCCATAATAGCAGACAAAACAAAAAAAGGAATAAACCAAGAACAGCAAACAAGCAGATATAAACCACAACCAGATAAACAAACAGATAAACAACCAGACCACAACTAAACCAACTAAACAAGAAACTACCAAAACACTAACCAATCACAACTTCCAAAACAACCCAAAACCTATCCTCCTTCGACCTAGACACAATGAAAAGGAAAAACTAGAAACAAAAAAACTCACACCAAAGTCAACTTAGCGGTTAGTGGCGTGGTTGGCGAGCGGTATTCACACCACTCAAAGGTGGTGGTTCAAGAGATTAGCCAACCGTTTATGCTCACTAGACTCAAGACTAGTTAACCTAAAGAAAAGAAACCTTACAACAATAACTTGATGGCGGTGGAAGGCGGTGCACAGCGTGACCAAGAAAGAACCGAGAACCACAAATCTCAAGATCTTTCAAGAAACCCCAAATTCCAAATTAGGGTTTCAATCCAATTGATCAAGAAACCACCAATTAACCGTCGATCCTTCCGGATTAGCAGCAAAACCTCTTAATTGTAACAAGAATAAAAACCCCCAATTCTAGGGTTTCAAGAAAAACCCTAAAATTCCAATTAAGATCACCAAATACCAATTCGACTCAAGAATCAAAGATTCAAGAACCAAATCAACCAATCGATCAAGAACCCAGAAATCGGATCCCCAATCAAGAACTTAATCAATCGAACCTAGCTCTACGATACCATGTTAAAATGATATCAAAACACAACAAGAACTTCTTAATCACCCAACCAACCACCCCTTGGTGATCATTCACTTTATTATAACAATATACGATAAGCTTGTCCCCAACACGGATGCAAGCTAAATAATACAAAAGAAAGAATATGCGGTCCCTCAACGGTGTTGTCTACAAAACCCACTCTAAAACACAGACCCAAAGCATTGAAAACTCTTTGAAACAAACTAACCACAAGATCAAGATGATCTTGATACAAAACAGACTAGAAACTAAAACCGAACAATAAAGACCAATATTCGCGAGAGAAAACCGGATGTTAACTTTGATATGTGAAAGATTATGAACCCTAGATCCGTCCAAGACTTTATATACACTTCAAAGTTCCATAAGAGACCCCTGAGAATCACAAACATAACAAACAGAACCAAACTTAAGATTAAGCATAATATTTTACATTTTAGACCCTGTAGATTCATAAGTTTGTCAAAAGTGTTTATTTCAACATATATCCTTATATGGATTTTTATATGTCCATTTAAATATAAAGAATGTGAACGTCGGCATATATTAATCACCCAAAAGTTTTGGCCAAAAGCTAGCAAAGAGCGAAAAAAGAATACAACAGACACTAACATAAAGTTATGTTTACCAAAAAAGAGTAAGCATGAAGCATCAATATCTTATAAATTCAATTGATTCGAGACGCAAGAGACATCTATTAGAGCATATAAGTTAGTCGTTAAAATCTCGATCATGATATTATGATTTTACGATATTGCAAAATAAAACTGATCCGGATTCTACATAAGATCTTAGCAAGTTTAGAATTTATAAGATCCTGATCTTGATCATAAGATCTTAAAATCTAATCCGATCCGATCTTACTTTTTTAAAACTTCAAACTAAAAAAAACTAAAAAGTTATGGATCGTGTTTTATAAAATTAAAAAAGAATGTCTTAATCTTTTTAAACATTTTCATATTCATAACTTACAACAACATTCATATATTATTTTGTGTGTATTATATTTAATGATTTGTAAAAAGACTATTTAGAAAATTATATTATAATAAGATCTTAGTGATGAGTGTCTAAATACTCATCATTTTGGTACAATATAAACTGCAAAATCATCTGAAAACACTCAAAAATGCTTCAAAATGATAAAAATATCACAAATCGGTGTTTTATGTGTTTAAATGCAAAATATCAAAATCGGATGAAAACGTATCAAATTTGCAAAATTGCGGTTTAGTCCCCAAGTTTCAAAATTGTCAAAAATAGTCCACAGTCAAAATTTCAAAAGAAAAATGTCATTTAAGGTCCATGGGATTCAAAAGTTGTCAAAACAAACCTTTGAAATGTAAAATTGCAAAATTACAACTTTGGTCCCTCAAGTTTGAAAAATGTCATGTTTAGTCCTTGGAATTTTGAAATTGGCAAGATTGGTCCTTATATTATTGGAGATTGTCAAAACCAACCCTTGGGCTACATTTTCAGAAATTACAGAATGGTCCCTGGATTTTCAAGTTATATACATTTGGTCCCTAAGTTGTTAAAAGTATCCTAAGCTAATCCTAAAGCCCAATCAACCCTTGGCCCAATCCAAATCCATTACCCGGCCTTTAACCCATCCAACCCGCCAAGACTTTCTTCCCATTTTGTACCGCTTCTACTACACTCAACACAACCATCCCCCTCCTCAACATTTTCTTCTCCTTGTTCCCC
>CM040242.1:36047028-36091309 GCA_022545495.1 Chrysanthemum lavandulifolium | reverse complement strand
TAGGATTTATTTGATATTTAATTTGATATATGCGATTTCTATATGGCTAAATACATATTATATATGATGGTTTGGACTTTGGACCTTGTTATGTGTTTAACATGCTATCATCTAAGAGTTTGTTGGAAAATAGTTTTGCAAAGTGACTTTTGCAAATGTTTGGACACTATTTAATATATGTATATGTTATATATATTTATATTTCTTGGTAGCTTATGTTCTCCTTGACGAGCTTCATAGAACGAGCTAAAGCGTGTCCAAAATGGAGTTAATATGAATGAGATATCGTGTCTCAAAGTGGGACACGTGAAACACAAAATATGGAAAAGTGGGAGTATCCCACATCGCCCAAAACAAGAAGTGAAACCTTGTTTATATAGAAATCTTGATATGAACCTTCAAATTGATTTGTTGGTTTTACTCCAACACCCTCGTGTCTTGTGCAGTGCGATTCGTGATTTCGGCCAAATGGGTTGAAGCTTCGAACTCATGCGAGCCAGCGACCTGCGGACACGAATGCACCTCGCATCGTGCGTTTCTTTTTGCTTGATTCGGGTTTCCTTTTCCGAATATTTGTGTAATTAAGATATATGCAAATCGTTTTATTTAGTTAACCGATTATGCATATCGGTTTATTATTGGCGTATATCTTGTCTTGGTGAACAAGATAGAGTTTCTATTAAACTGATTTATTCGATCCATCAAAACCAAGCTAGAGTTTTGTTGAATCGGATCCGTACAAGTAGATACCATTTAAAAGTTTGTTTAACTATTTGTGTTTGATTTTCGGGATGACAAACACGACTACCCCTTCATGACTACTACCGTGAACGTGCAGTGCGCCATTACCAACACGGTTGCTAATCATGCCGAGAAACCGTAGAAATTCAATGGGCGTAATTTCAAGAGGTGGCAACGAGAAGATGTTTTTCTATCGACTACTTTGAACCTTGCGCGGTTCTTAAAAGAAAACCCACCTAACGTGGAACCTCCTGCGAAGGTCAATCCTCTAATCAGCAGTGTTCAAGCCTTGAAGCATGGAAACATTCGATTTTTGTGTCACAATTATGTTCGAATGGTTTTGTTGATTCTTTATACAACGTGTCTTATGCAAGACCAAGGCGCCAAAGAATTATGGGAGTCATTGGAGCAAGTACAAAACCGAGATCTTGGTACAAAGAAGTTCGTGGTAGCTCGTTTTTTGGATTACAAGATGGTTGATTCAAAGAATGTGATAAGTCGAGTTCAAGATCCGCGAGTTACGCTACACGACATTCATGTTTGAGGAATGACTTTGAGTGAAACTTTTCAAGTTCTTTGCTATTATTGAAAAGTTACCTCAAGCCGGGTAGAATTCAAGAACTACGAAGCATAAGCGAAAGGAGATGAGTGTTGAAGACTTGGTTGTTCGTCTTCGTATTGAAGAGGACAACAAGTGGCTCAAAAACACGTATCGCTGATTCGCAAAGGCAAATATGGTTGAGCATGTTTCGTCATCTTCAAAGTCCAATGTCAAAGCTAAAGGCAAAGGAAAAGGAAAGAATGACAAGAAGGACAAAGGGAAGTCCGAGTACCTTGCTCCTAAAGTCGCAATTGTGAAACGAAGTTCCAAGGGTGTGTTTCAATCATGACCGGCCAGTCACCGTCTTCGCTAATTGTAAGATGTCGAGCGGGTGACTCCACGCCAGGCTAATATGGTGAATGAAGATGTGGACATGATTGCTATGGTGTCGATGTCATTGCCATGATATACGAAGTTAACCCGTAGGTTCCAACAACGAGGGAATGGTGGGTGGATCTGGGGCTACCGTCATGTGTGTCTTGATAAGAGTATGTTTCACTCTTTCAGAGCGGTTGATAGTGGAGAGAAGTTGTACATGGGCAACTCGCAGCTTCTTGAAATCAAGGCGAAGGAGATGTAATCTTGAAGATGACATCCGAGAAAGAGCTCAAGTTGACTAATGTCTTGTATGTTCCAGAGATTCGCAAGAATCTTGTGTCTGGCCGGCAATTGAACAAGTTTGGTTTTAAATCTTGTTTTTAGTCTCGATAAGTTTGTTCTTTCTAAGAATCAAGTGTATGTTGGTAGGGATATGCCCCAATGGTATGTTTAAACTCAATGTAATGGTTGTTAAGAATGCTATCAATAAAATGAATTCTTCGCTTACTTGATTGAGTCTTCTAATATGTGGTATGGCCGTCTTGGACATGTAAATTTTAATTCAATGCGTCGCTTGATTAAATTTAATTGCATACCTAATTTCCATATTAACTCAAAATATAAATGTGAAATTTGTGTTGAAGCCAAACTTACAAGAGCATCTTTCAAATCGGTTGAATGAAAAACCAACCACTTGATATGATACACACGACATATGTGATTTGAAATCACTACCCACAAAAGGTGGCAATAAGTACTTTATCACGTTTATTGATGATTGTACAAAGTATTGCTACGTTTACTTACGAAAAGTAAAGATGAAGCTATAGACAAGTTTGTTCTATACAAAAACGAAGTTGAGAATCAACTTGGTAAGAAAATCAAGGTGGTGCAGTGATAGAGGAGGTGAATATGTGTCTCCATTTGCTGATCTATGTGCGAAACATGGAATTAGACACGAATTCACCGCTCCCTATTCACCTCGATGAAACGGTATTGCCGAAAGGAAGAACCGTACCTTAAAAGAAATGGTTAATGCCATGTTGATAAGTTACGGTCTAAGCGAGAACATGTGGGGGAAGCCATTTTAACGGCAACTTATCTTTAAATAAGATACCTCGTAAGGAAAAAGAAGAGACCCCTTATGAATTATGGATGGGAAGAAAGCCATCATATCAGTACTTACGAGTGTGGGGTGTCTAGCAAAGGTCGCTATACTGACTCCCAAGGCCCAAAAGATTGGACCTAAATCAGAGATTGTATATTCATCGGATATGCTAAGAATAGCGAGGCTTATCGCTTCATAGTACATGATTCAAAAATCCGGATATACAAAAGGGTACTTTAATGGAATCAAGGAATGCTTCATTCTTTTAAACTATTTTTCCTTGTTTAACGAAGGAAGCGGAAGTTCATCTAGAATAGATGACGAAGTTGTCCAAGATAAGAGACAACGAGACGATAATGATCTCAAGATGAGAGACAAGATCAAACCGAGGAAGAAGAGGTTGAACCTAGAAGAAGCAAAAGGCAAGAACCAGAAATCGTTTGGACCCGATTTTGTTTCCTTTATGGTTGAAAACGAACCTACTTCATACCGAGAAGCGGTTACTTCCTCGTAAGGGCCTCAATGGAAAGAAGCCATTAAAAGTGAAATAGATTCTATTTTACAAAACCATACTTGGGAGTCGTGGATTTACCTCCGGTTGTAAACCACTAGGCTATAAATGGATCTTCAAGAAGAAGATGAAAGCCGATGGCACCATTGACAAGTACAAAGCAAGATTAGTAATCAAAGGATTTAGACAACGAGAAGGTCTTGATTACTTTGATACATATTCGCCTGTTACGCGAATAACATCGATTAGGATGATACTTGCTATTGCTTCTTTAAGAAATTTGGAAGTTCACCAAATGGATGTGAAAATGGCATTTCTAAACGGAGAATTAGAAGAAGAAATCTACATGAATTAACCTGAGGGTTTCATAGCTCCTGGACAAGAGAACAAAGTTTGTAGGCTTGTTAAGTCATTATATGGCTTAAAGCAAGCTCCCAAACAATGACATCAAAAATTTGACCACGCCATGCTAGAGAGTGGTTTCAAAATTAATGAATGCGACAAATGTGTTTATGTCAAAGACACAAATAGTGGATATGTAATCTTGTGTTTATATGTTGATGATATGCTTATCGCTGGCGATAACGACAAGATGATCAAATCTACTAAAGACATGTTGAAATCAAAGTTTGACATGAAGGATATGGGTTTGGCCGATGTGATCCTTGAATAAAGATCATACGAACTCGAGAATGGACTTGTGTTAAGTCAAGCACATTATGTGGACAAAATTCTTAATACTCATAATGCGGGGATTCCGGCTAGCTAGAACTCCAATTGACACCAAGAAGCATCTATCTAAAAATAGAGGCTTAGGTGTTGCCCAATTGTAGTATTCGAGAATTATTGGCATGTTAATGTACTTAATGACAATGCAGGAATTCGACTTAGCATATGTTGTTAGCAGGCTAAGTAGGTATACTAGTAACCCAAGCTATGCACATTGGGCGCCTATGACTAGGGTACTTCACTATTTGAGATACAATCGCGATTATGGATCGCATTATGATCGATATCCATTTGTTATCGAAGGATACGGTGATGCAAATTGGATATCGACATAAAGGATTCTAGATCGACTAGTGGATATGTGTTTACACTAGGAGGGCAGCTATATCTTGGAAGTCTTCAAAGCAAACTGTTATAGCTAAGTCCACGATGGAATCGAAATTTATCGCGTTAGATAAATGCGGACAAGAGGCGAATAGCTACGTCAATTGTAGAGGACATACCAAGGTGGCCTAAACCGTAACGCCATTAGTATACATTGTGATAGTCAATCGGCAATTGGCGAGCTCATAGCATAATGTATAATGGAAAGTCCGACATATCCGTCGTCGACATAATTCGATCGACAACTACTCTCAACAGAGTTATCTCAATTGACTATGTGAAGTCAAAGGATAACATCATGGATCCGCTTACGAAAGGCTTAAGCAAAGAGTTAGTAAGTAAGTCGTCTAGAGGAATGGGACTAAAGCCCTTGAAGGAATGAGTTTCTATGAAGGAAAACCTAACCCGATGACCGGAGATCCCAAGGTCAGGGTTCAATAGACAACCTAATCATAGAAATGTGGGGAAGTCACGTCAATGTGGGGAATTACTAAATATTGTAACTTTCCTAGTCCATTCCTATAACAAATGTGACTTGTTGAAAGGTTAAACATATGGCTTTAATGATTCGTGGATGAAATCATAAAGCATAATGATTCAAGATGAAATCACAAAACATATGTTTTAATGATTCAAGATGAAATCACCTATGTGAGAGAGAGGTGGGGTCGCTCAAGGGAAATGTGGGGCGCAATTCCTAAGAGCTCTTGCAGAACCGTGCTAGTGTTCATGACCATAACGAACACGACTATGAGGACTTGACAGTGTCGGGAGAGTCTTGTGTGAAGTGTAATGTCGCTCGTAAATGGATGATGAGTTCAAGGACATCGAGTCTACTCGGATCTAGGAGACTAAGTGCATCTCACAAGGGAAGGTTCAAGGGTTACACCTACCTATCCTATGCAAGACTTAACCGCAGAAATTTCACCGAAACTTTCGTGTGTTTTCGACGATTTCCATTCATGTGGGGATTGTTGGAAAATAGTTTTGCAAAGTGACTTTGCAAATGTTTGGACACTATTTAATATATGTATATGTTATATATATTTATATTTCTTGGTAGCTTTATGTTCTCCTTGACGAGAGCTTCAGAGCGAGCTAAAGCGTGTCCAAAATGGAGTTAATATGAATGAGATATCGTGTCTCAAAGTGGGACACGTGAAACACAAAATATGAAAAAGTGGGAGTATCCCACATCGCCCAAAACAAGAAGTGAAACCTTGTTTATATAGAAATCTTGATATGAACCTTCAAATTGATTTGTTGGTTTTACTCCAACACCTACGTGTGCGCCGCAGGGGGTGCGATTCGTGATTTACGGGCCAAAATGGGTTCAAGCTTCGAACTCATGCGAGCCCGCGACCTGCGGACACGAATGCACTCCGAAGCCTCGCACACGCGTTCTTTTTGCCGCAGATTCGGGTTTCCTTTTTCCGAATATTTTCTCAGAATCTATTTAAGGAATAGATTGAAACTTGTTGACAAAGTTTAAGAATATTTGTATGTAATTAAGATATATGCAAATCGTTTTATTAGTTAACCGATTATGCATATCAGTTTATTATTGGCGTGATATCTTGTCTTGGTGAACAAGATAGGATTAGCCTATATAATAAACGCCTCCTCATTCGCTTTTAGACACCTGACGCAGCTCCAACACGAAACGTTCCAAGAATCTTTTCGATCGAAACGCTCAAGCTTTCCGTGATCTTTCGGGCAAGTTGTTTAGTCCCATTGCAGCAAGACGTTAATATTCCTAGGAAACAGAATGAACTGCTTTTAAGGGAATCGTGTTTAACACGAGCCTCGTCTAATTGTTTTTACCGCTTTCGTTTTAATTCGTTGAATAGTGTCTGTCTTCCGCTTCTACTCCATTCATGCATTATTTATTCTTGTCATTTATTTCGTTAATTTATCTATTGTAATTATAATCGATTTTCATAAATAAGTGTTCACCGCTTCCTCTGAGTTGACATCATATTTTGACATCATGTTCGATCCGCTCGACTCACCTTGTTATAACCATTTCAATAATAAGCGTCGAAAATTTTAACTACAACGCGCATACAAACTTTAATCTAATTTCAAGTGATGTGCCACGAACATTAAGGGTGGAGGTGGAAGTTTGAACCCTAAAACCCCAAGGGTGCCCGCGTCCTTTATCCAATAAAACCTTCTAACTCAAAACTACCCCATACTACCTTAACACTACCTAACAAGGTGGAGTGAAACCTAGCAGCTCAATTCCATTTTCTTTTTTAAATACATAAAATCACATACAATATTTAAAATAAAACATACCATTTCATTAAAAAAAACATTACATAATACTTAAAAACTACAACTTAAAATTGAAACTACAACTTAAAAAAAAAAAAAAACATTACATAAGTTGAAATTAAAATAACTTGAAACTACAATTTAAAATTGCAAGCCCATCCGTGTTTGGCCGCAAGTTCACGCTTCGGGTAAGAACTAATTCCAACATAGCGGGATCGCGAATGTGATCATGCTGCTCCAAAAAACTTCAACTCCGTTGTGCATTCTTGAACCGCGCCTCGAGTTGTGTAGCCAATAATTGTTTCGCCATCGCGCTTTTCCTCCAAATATTACATCTTCTTTTGTGTATGCGCTTGATTTCATCATAACGCTTGAGATAGACGAGGAGGATGCAACTTGTTTTTCTTCATTTTCTTGATTCAATTGGAGGGTGGGGTCTTCATTCATGTCGGGAATGGTGTTGTTTGCCGCGTCATACTCCCTGACCTCCTTTTGAAGAATTGCTTGCAAGACCCAATATCTTGAAAACATTCTTGCTCTCGTCCATTTCTCATGTCCTCGACAACCTCCCATATACGGTATGAAGAAATTGTTTTCTCTTGCGTGTAGAAATCCATCCCTTTTGTCTCACCACGTCAAGTCGTTGCACCCACTAGCCTTAGCACGTTTCTACATTATATACAAAATAATTTAATTGTAAATAAAAGCTGCGGATTACGTAAAATAAAAAGTATAGCTAAAACAAAATAATGTAATTGTAAATAATAAAGTATAGATTATGTACCGCTTGGAGGTAGTAGCCATTGAAAATACCCATGGCCGTGTTCATTGTTCTCCACTTGGTATTCAACGCATGAAATGTTCGTGAACTCGAACCAGCGGTTGCCTCGTAATGCTCGAGAAATCCGCTTCCAAAAACGCCGGACTTTTGTTCATTACACACAAACACCAGTGGAGATTTGAACCCATGCTTTAACGCGCCTCCTCTTGTCCGGGCCGAAACTTCACGGGGCCTCCTCCCGAAAGCTTTTTCTTCCCTGTGAGATCGACTTCTTGAACTTCCTCATCTTGGTCTTCTTCAGTTGGTGTGGTTGTCATTCGGTCGTACTTCACGTCTTCACTAAGGTTTTCGAACGGGAAAACTCGCTTGTGCAAGAATGTTGTAGTGTTGTGAATTCAATTGAGGAGGACCCATATTATATGGGAAAAATTGTGGAGATTGGGTTGTGGAACATAAAATTGATTCGGGATGGTTGAGAATAAATTGGCTAAATCCTAACGGACTTTGTTTTGGTTGATTCGGGATGGTTGAGACCGACCTTGACGCGAGGTGAAAGTTTTTACTTCTCCTCGGATCCATAGTTTAGTGTTTTTGAAAGATTATTGTGTGTTGTGGGTTTTATTTTGAAAATAGAGGTGAAAGATTAGTTTAAATAGGGAGAATTTTTTTTATTATTTTTTTATTTGGTTTATAGCCGTTGGATAACGGCTCATTTTAGTCCAACGTTCACATTCGGTTTCTCGAACTCGCAAAATGAAGCCGCCTTACCCGACCTACACGGCACGGTGTAGTCGTTCGGTTTCATGAACCCGCCCCACACCCGCTTCCACTCCGTTGGCCCTAACAATCTTTTAACTAATTCATAACCCAATTTCGAAACTTTGAATATAAACTTTCAAAACGGTCACATGGTTACGTGTCTCTTTGACAAAATAAAATAATACTTGCTATCTTCACGGAAATGTAACAATTTCCAAATATTCAAAACAAGCTAGCTGGCTAAGCTGGGTAATACTTTATATCCCATGACTCAAATAATGTCAATGATTCAAAAAAGCACTATGCATTTAATTCACACTCAAGTTATTCACCTACGTACTAGTGGACCATACATAGTCGTAGTTATAATTTAGTTAGAGCACTCCCATCCATAACACCAATAACACCGTCCACGTCGGTATCATCGCCTTTAACATTTAACATTAACATCCCAAAAACACTCTCATCCATAACATCCCAATAACACCATAACACCACTAATATTTTATATTTTCAATTTCAACCCCTAAACTAAAACAAACATTTCATTTATTAAACTAAAACAAACATTTCATTAAAACTTAAACCATATTACAATACGAGATAATAAAAAAATACAACGAAATGAAAAAAAAAACACACTGCAATTAAAACGTTGCAACAAATTAAAGGAAATACGATCTACTGACGAGGTTTCAAGTTATATTTTGCGATGATTCGATCTTTTCGTCATTGATCCATTGTACGACCATTGGATCTTGCCCGTCGATGGCGTCATCAAAACTTGATCTCTTCCAACCGGTTATTGTGAGCTCTTTTTCTGCGTGGCCCGACACGCCGCCGGAGACTTCTCGTTTCATCTGAAACTCATTTGCCATAGTTTTGGTGAAATAAGTCGACGAGCTCGTTCCTCCAAAGGTTGTTCCCCGATTACTTGTTGTAGTCTCGGATCGTGCTTTCTTGGTAGCACGTTTCTTTCCCATGGGCGTGGTTGTTCATCATTACCAAACAAAGCCTCGTTTGTTTGGCTTGGGACTTCACGGGTTAAATCAACCGGTTCCGGCGTCTCCATTTCTTATAATGACGCAAAACATCCCAAGCGTCATCCGGACCAAACAAAGCTCCTCTGCTTTTCCTCACGATACCATTGCTTTGCCCGTTTCATCACATCCACCTTACTTTCACCGCTTGTTGCTCGCGTTGCGCACGTACGTAACAAGAGTTGAACTTTGTGCATATCCTGTTCAACGATGTCCATTTGCTTGACATCATGTCCTTGGTGCGCCGTTGAAAGTTGAGTCTATTGAACTCATTTCTGACCCGATACCAAAACGTATCTCTAGGTTGGCACTTTCCAACTTTTGGATCCTCCGAAACAACTATGTAACACCTTGCAAGT
This sequence comes from Chrysanthemum lavandulifolium, assembly GCA_022545495.1. Classification (NCBI taxonomy): domain Eukaryota; kingdom Viridiplantae; phylum Streptophyta; class Magnoliopsida; order Asterales; family Asteraceae; genus Chrysanthemum; species Chrysanthemum lavandulifolium. The sequence goes on along the minus strand of CM040242.1, from coordinate 36,081,698 downwards.
AATGCTTCCTCTGCTGAATTCCAACGATTGGTAACGACAACCTCCTCATCAGAATCAATTGGTTCGGGCTCGGGGTCTTTGGATTTTTTGGATTTTCGCTTAATACGACCTTTTCCTTTTTTTGGTGGAGATGTGGGTGTCTCAAAGAACATCTTGTGTTTCATTTGTGATTTTGTGATTGTTGTGTGAATTGTAGGTTTTGAAAGTTGGAGTTTAAGGTGCTTTGTTGGTTTTGTTGTTGCCAAACAAGTAATCTTTGTTGTTGTTGCCACATTTCTTGGCTTGATAAGCCTAGTGGGTTGGGGTTTGAAGATGAACCGGCGTTCGGGTTAGATGAACCGCGTTGATTCCACCCATCATTGAGAAGATTGAAGAAAGTATCGTCGTGCCTTGACATTGTTTTTTTTTTTGCGCTTAATTGAAGTTGATAGATTGAGAGTATTGAGAGGATTTAGAAGTGGAAGTGTGAATAAAATGGTGTTTTGATTGTGTATTTATAGTGGTAAAAAGGTTTTTTTTTTTTTTTTTTTTTTTTTTTTTATCAATTCTAGCCGTTAGGGACTAAAATGAATTTTTTTAAAGTTAACGGCTAGTAGCCGTTAGAGGACTATATTTGAAAATTTTTGAATTTTTTTTTTCTGCCCCTTAACGCGCGTTAAGGGGATTAACGCCGTGACACAAACACACTTCCAAGGGTAATAACGGGCCAACGCCGTTATTTTTTGCTATAACGCCGTTTCGGCGTTAACAATGGAAGTGCTCTTATAAAAATAAGAGCAATTATATATGGACCTAATGGTAAGCTTAAAAAGAGTCATAAATTGATGTGTCATTATTTGATTGGTGACATTAAAAGTGAATCCCTCTGATATCACCAACCAGAGGATGACACCTCAGTTTAGATATCTTTTTAAGCCTCCCAATTAGGCCTTTTTATCATTTCCCTAAAAATAATAAGGGAAATGATACATAGACCTAAATTTAGACTTAAAATCAAGTGTCTGCAGACAGAGACCCACTTATTTTATAACCCATCAAAATAATGACAAGTAGTTTTAGATCTAAATTTAAGCCTATAAATAATAATTACCAAATGTGGAAACATATATTAGTCGTCCTGCCGACGTTATCTCGGAAAATAATGAAATTTCACCGACATATTAACGTGATAGGACGTTGACATTTACATTCTTGTGTTTTCTTTAAGTTTATAGAATAACTTAGAATACTATGTTGTCGAGTTTACCGGTATTTCATAGTAACGTATTTTCGTTTTTGTCTTGAAATTGACTTTGTGCTTTTTCAGTTGTAAAAATAAGTATCGTGGGAGTTGTATTACGATCGTAATTAAATTCTATATATTGTCAAAATGCTAGCTCATTAAACATATATTGTTTTTCGTATGATCATCAAACTTCCTAGCTAGTATTGTCAAAATGCCATCTCGGTAAAAAGTGACACAAAGTTATTCTCAGTGTTATGCTTATGGAATACCTACTATTTTTCCAGACAACTAATATGTTACCACATCTTGTGCTCATATGTCCGAAGCCTTGTGCAAAGGCCCACCCATATCCTATATGAACTCTACGATTTTACAGACATATATAAATCATATTTAGGGTATAGTTGCACTTGAGGTGGCAAAACAGAGACAGTTGGGTTAAGTAACAGTTAAAACGGTTATATTAGAGCATTCATTATCATAACACGAGTTATACTATAACTTAGTGGCACGTCAGCTCCATATTAGTTTTAACATTTCACCTTAACTCAACAAAAAAACACCCGCAATCATTACATTCCCAAGGTTAAACCTTAACTCACCAACAATTTACAAAAACAACCCCTCATTTAGGAGGCAGAAATGAAAAAAAAAAAAATGAGGCGTTAACATGGGGGTGTTAACACCATGTTAACACCATACGCGGTATGGATAACATAGTTTAACACCGAAATGTTAAACCTTAGCATGCATGCTCACATTATAATTGCAAATGCTCTTATGGAAAAAAAAAATATCGGCACAATACACTTTAAACACTTAATAACACAATAAATTTTCAATTTCAGTTTCTTATCACTTAAAAAGCGCATATGATGGGGAAAATATCATTCCTACCTTTGCCAACCCTACTTGACCTTACCACTTTAAACCATGTTACGTACTCTTTTGTTTATTACGTAAAAATATAATTTCCTTATAAGCTGGTTTAATTTAAGACTCCATATCATGACATGAAAGCGTGTTGTACACATGCGTGTTCTCACTTAAATGCCGGTGCATGTGACCTTCCACTAACAGTATATATATAAATGCACTTCAACTCTTCAAGACCTTAAGTCATGTATACAATTTACAACAATAATGTCTAAGTTCACAAACCATGGATAATCACTAGTTCTGCTAACAGTTTAAGAAACCTAAACGTTAAACGAACACATTCAGGTACGTAAGTTTAACACTCGTAAATCTTCTTGTTTTTTGATTAGTAGTGTTTGAATATTATGTTGGTAGTTGTTTAGATCTAATGAATTCGCGTATGTGATCTAGATTTTTTGATGTATCGTAAACTGTGTTTGTTCGTATTTGATCTATATATAGAAATTCTATAATAGAATGTATGATTAAGTTGATATTGTCGGTCAGAATTATAAAGTAAATTGTAATGTATAAGAATTTCGCTTATCTAAAACCAATTTTGTAGTGGTGTCGAATCAACAATTTTATTGGACAAAGGTTTGGTGTGAAATGGCCGAGTGATGGTGGGAAGAAATTTCCTTCCACCACAACTAGGTATTCATCACCATGACGTAATATACAATTCTGGTAACGTTTTGAGTTTAAAATGAAACGCAAAGCATGGCTCAAAATCACAAAACACAAAACATTCCCAACTGCTTCTTTATAAGTTGCACGGGGACGGAGACGGGTACGGGTACCAAGAAAAGGCAACATCCTAAAATTTAAGAAACGAGTACGGCGAGAAAACGTTTATGTGTTTTATAAAATTTTAGTATATGGCAAATTGTATTCCAAAAAAATATTACACAACATTCAAAAGAATTAAGTATGTAAAGTTTAATCAATCAAAAAAGTTACATGTTTATTTATTTTGTGACTAGACTACAACTAATGAAGGGAAAAGTGATTATTAACTGATTTTTTTATTAGGATTGCAATATCTAGTAAAAGTGTGTCAAAAGTAAAATGACAGTTAAAAAATACAATTAAAAAAAAAAAAAAAAAAAGCGCCAACATTACTCCTTATTTAAGGTAGATACACGTGAGGGATATCATAACAAATGATAGTTGGAAAATACAATATGCCAAACTCATAAAATGTAAGTAATGGAGTAACATCATAATATATATATATATATATATATATATATATATATATATATATATATATATATATATATATATATTCTCATTTTTCTATGGATCCTTTGGTGAGTGGTGACCACACAAACAAAATAGAGATAGTGTCTTATCTTCTTTCTTCATTGCCTTTCTACTTCCATTGTTGTGCTTTTTTCCTGGAACATACTTTTCTTCCTCTAATTCCGATTCTGTCATGGGAAACATGACTTTTTTGGCCAGAAACGTTTCCCAGATAAAAATCAGTCTTGAGAAACAGAGAATATGAGGAAAAGTGAATTGTATTAATGAAATTGTTAATTACAAAAGTGAGATACAACATGTATTTATACACTACATTATGTAAGTAGAACTAACTAACTAAACTAAGCTTCTATATGCTACTTTAACTAAGCTGTATTACATATAGATCACATCAGTTGGCATTTGTACAAGCTTTTCTGCATTGTTAACTTCATCTTGTGTGGAGTGAACTTGGTAGCACTGAATCCTTTGTTGGCCACATATGTTGAGTTAACTGAATGCTTGGTTGAGTTATCAGCATGGTTCCCATTATCCCCCTCACAAGTTGACAGTGTGTAAGGATTACACATTGTCAACTTGGATAAAGAACTGTAGTGTAAAGGACTGCTCAGACCCTTTGTTAGAATATCTGCTAGTTGATTTTTGGTAGGAACATAGGTGGGTAAGATTTGTCCAGCTTTGACCTTGTCTCTCACAAAATGGCAATCAAGTTCAATGTGTTTTGTTCTGGCATGATGAATAGGATTAGAGGCTAGTGCTATGCAGGAAGCATTGTCACACATCATGAGAATAGGAGTTGGAGCTTGAACTTTGAACTCCTTTAAGAGACATTGAAGCCATGTTACTTAAGTGGTGTCTGCAAGTGCCACTGTACTCGACCACGGCTGAGGACCCGAAACCAGCGATTGCTTTTTAGATTGCCAAGAAATGAGATGGAACCAAGGAAAACTCCATATCCTCGTTACTGAGATCTTACGGAAAAATGACACTTGCCCATTCATTCGAGAATGCTTTGAGATGGAGAGTGTTACGGCGGGAAAGATCAACCCTTGTCCGGTGGTGAGTTTGATATATCTGATGACCTTTGTTAGAGCTTTCATATGAGGAGTTCTTGGATGTTGTAGAAATTGACTTAGTGTTTGAGCTGCAAAAGCCAAGTCAGTGCAGTGATAGTAAGATAGATGAGTTTCCCAACTAGTGTCACAGTAGAAAGAAGGGGCGGTAATAAGTCTCCATCATCCATTGTGAGTTTAATAAGAGGATTGAGAGGTATAGTGAGGGTTTTGTGTCAAGGAGGCTGCATGTGTTACCAAATCAATAGCATACTTCCTCGAGTCATAGCCAAACCATCTTTGTTTCTTAAGAATTCAATTCCTAGGTAGTAATGCAAGGGACCAAGATCTTTGATGTTGAACTTCTCATCAAGGTTGTGCTTGACTTGTTGAATGAGGGCTTATCATTACCAAGAATGATGATATCATCCACATATACCAATAGACTGAGGAATTTGGCCCCTGACTGAAAGGTGAAGAGAGAAGTATCCACATAGCTCTGCTTGAAGCCCAGTGAAAGGAGAAATTGAGTAAGTTTGTCAAACCATTGTCTGTTTGCCTGTTTCAGACCATAGAGGAATTTGGTTAGCTTGCAAACTGTATTGGGAGGAAGTGTTTGGGAGTAGCCTTGGGGAACTTCCATATAGACATCCTCATTAAGGTCACCATGGAGAAATGCATTGTTTACATCTAACTGTTCAATGATCCAACCAAAGTGGATGGCAACTGCCAGTAAAGTTCTTCTTCAGAGTGATCTTAGCCACCGGTGCAAATGTTTCATGATAGTTTATTCCTTCCTTTTGATTGTAACCCTTTGCTACAACTTTGGCCTTGTATCTTTCTATTGTGCCATCGATTAAATTTAATCTTATAGACCCATTTGCCGCCAATTGTTGCTTTTCCGGTGGTAAAGGGTAAGGATCCAGGTTTTATTCTTCTCTAAAGCTGTGATTTCCTTATTCATTGCTTCAATCCATTTTGGATTTCTGGATGCTTGTTTAAATGTGGTGGGTTCAGTGATATTGTCAATGGAGTGAACTAAATGCAAGGATTTGGTGCATAAATTTAAATATGAGATGTAATTTGAATGATGATGTTTGTGTTTGTGTACAGTATGAATGTTGGAGTGTGGAAGTTGACAGTGATAATCTTTGAGTTTAGTGGGAGGTTGTCTGTTTCTGGTGGAGGTTCTGGGTGGTGGTGGTGGTATTGGATCTGGAATGGAAGAAGGTGATGAAGTCTGTGAGGATGAAGTTGAGGAAGGTGGAGTGGAGGGTTGTTGAGAGATTGGAGATGGATTATGTGAAATAGGGCTGGTTCGGTGACACTTTGGTTGTTGGAATCCTCGTGGTTGAGTGTATCCGATTGGTTGAGTTGATTGGAGTTGATGGTGTTGTGGGTGAGGTATTTGGGTCGGAGGAAGTGGGGGTAGTATGTGAGTGTTGAAGGGTGTAGGTGGTATGTGATTTGAATAATTTGATTGAGGTATGAAGGATGGTTGTGAAGTAGTGATAGTGGTTGTGGTAGAGGTTGAAAAGGAATTTGTCTTCATCAAAAAGAACATTTCGCTTGTTAGTGTTCTCGTGAGTCTTGGGGTCATATAGAAGATGCCTTTTTGATTATGAGGATATCCTATGAGAATGGTGGGAGTGGCTCGTGTCAAATTTATCGTGGTATGGTGGTATGCATAGGCCAAGCTGACCTATAATTCTCAAATGATCAAGTGAGGGAGGGTGTTGTGAAGAAGTTCATAAGGGCTCTTGTCTTGAAGGGTTTGGAAGGAATTCATTGATGAGGTAAGTTGAGGCTAAGAGACTATATCCCGTAAATGGATGGGAAAATGGGCTTGAAATGGATTGATCTTGCCATCTCAAGTAGATGTCTATGTTTCCTTTCAACTCGGCATTTTGTTGAGGGTGTAGGGACAAGAAGTTTGATGTGTTATTCCATGATTTTGAAGAAAAATGGTAAATGATGAGTTAATGAATTCTGTCCCATTGTCTGTCCTGATTGTTTTTACAGTGACTTGATGTTGAGTTTCAACAGATTTGTGAAAAATTTGAAAGGTAGTAAAAACATGATGTTTGCTAGGTAAAAGATATGTCCAGGTGGCCCTTGAAAAATCATCAACAATAGTGAGAAAGTAAGTACATTTATTGATAGTAGAATGTCTGTAGGGTCCCCATACATCAAGGTGAATGAGTTCAAATTTTGATTTTGCTTGAGATGTGCTTACAGGAAAAGGTAATACATGATGTTTGGCTAAAGGACAAATGGTACATTTGCTATCTAAGCTATGAAAAGGAACAGAAATATTTTTGATTTTTCTGATGGTTGAAATTGGTGTGTGGCCCATCCTGGAGTGCCAAAGTTGAGAGTTGCTAACACTTGATAGTACTGTTGATGAAGGTGAGCTTGATGGTTTGTTTGAGTCTAGAAGGTATAGTCCACCATGAAGGATGCCAGATGTGTTACTCCCATCATGGCCCCAAATACAAATTTATCATGAGTGAAGGTGGCTGAGGATAAAGTCTTGTGTAGTAATCTGCTGATGGAGAGGAGGTTATAGGTGAAGGTTGGAATGTAGAGAACATCATGGATGGTTAAGGTTGGTGTTAAGTGTCTTGAACCAAGAAGTGAACCTGTGATGTGTGTCCATTTGGTAAAGAAACTGTGATGGGTGTGGTGAGTTTTGTGATATTATGCATGAGACTAAATGAAATGCAAATGTGATCTGTGGCTCCACTGTCAACAATCCATATGAAAGATGATTTTGAAATGTTTGAAGCAATGAATGAGTGCATCTTAGCAATAGAGTTGAAAGAGTGAATACGAGTGATGGTTGTAGGAATCTGAGCATTGGTGGAGAAGGAAAGTATACCGCCATGTGTGGAGTCATACCGAGATGTCGGTTTGTGCATTCGCATCATCGGAGAACTTGGTTCAATTGGTTTTGGAGTTGATCCATTCGGCATTGACTTGATCTTCTGAATGATTTGAAGTTCCTGAAGAAGAACATTGATCAAGTGGTGAAGTAGGTTCCATTGGTGGGAGTGTTTGGCGAGTCACCATATGTACAGATTTTCCATTGCCATTTCTGCTGATGTTTGCAGTCCTTTGGGATGGTGTCTGATACTTATTATGTAGTGGATGACTAGGAGGATAACCAAGAAGCTTGTAGCATTCTTCCTTAGAATGTCCCTCTTTCTTGCAGTAAGCACAGATAACTCCCTTTTTGAAATTGCTTCTCCTATCAGATGTGGTGTTTGGTGATGGGTTATTGGATTGATTACATACGAGGTGGTGTGTAGGTAGTCCTATAGGTGTTCAATGCAATAGGGCCGGAGAGGATGTTTGAGTGAATCTCTTTGTTTCTCTTCCCGCCTTAACATACTATAAGCTTTGGCCACAATGTAAAGGTGCATTAAGAGGATTTGACCCTAATGTTGGTATAGCAATCATCAAGACCCATGAGAAATTGAATTAACCTCTTCCTTTGTTCCCTTTCTCCATTCTCTTTCCCATTTTCACAAACACATTTACATGTACAGGCATAAGGTGCTTCTATTGCATCAATTTCATCCCAAAGTCCCTTGAGTTTGTGATAATACACTTCTATGGTACAATTAGATTGCTTAAGTTCAACAATTTCATTAGAAATCTGGTAAATTCTGTGACCATGTAGTTGAGAATAATGTTCATGCAGTTCATTCCATAAGGCTGGTGCTGAATTGACAAATGTTAGATGATTACCTATTTCTTCTGAAACAGTATTGAGTATCCATGAAATAAGCATGTCATTTGCTCTTTCCCAGTGAACCCTCAGATTTGATGAAATAAGTGGTTCCTCATAACTGCCATTAACCAATTTCACCTTATTCTTTGCACTAAGAGCAATAAGCATTGATCGCTTCCAAGAACTATAATTTTCTCGAACCATCGAGTTTCTTTGAGATAAGCAACATTCCGTGATGATCATTTGGATGAAAATATAATGGATGAAATGGTGAAGTGATATCATCATCTTACAGTTGGAGGAACGTGAACTGATGTAGTAGAAGTGGTAGGAGAAAAAGCTGGAGTATTAGAAGGCGTGCGAGTTGCAAGAAAGGCAATGATAAAGAAGGATCGGAGATCTTGAGAAGCATGTTTTGTGTTCTGTGTTTTGGATAGCAGTTGGAAATGTTTTGTGTTTTGTGATTTTGAGCCATGCTTTGCGTTTCATTTTAAACTCAAAACGTTACCAGAATTGTATATTACGTCTCATAGTGATGAATACCTATAAAGTATATTACGTTACCAGAAATTTCTTCCCATGCACCATCACTGGTATCACACCAAACCTTTAATTTGTCCAATAAAGTTAGTTGTTGATTCGACATCACTACAATTTACTTTACAATTCTGACCGACAATACATGTGAGGAACCATACCGACAATTCTGACCGACAAACACTTGAATCTGATAAGTTTGGGTATGTAATTTTCTTTTTCAAGTTGAATGCAAAAATGTAAAACTAAGTTGAAATTCTGATGGAATGCATAGTAGAATTGAATTTGATGAGTTCAAGTATGGTTTTCGACTTTTCGTGTAGGTGCTTGTTAGCAGTAGAACATAAAATTCATAATCAAGTTGAAACTACATGAAAATTTAAGCTTGGCTTTTTAAAAAAAATGGATGAAATAGTATTGAGATGAACTGATCAATAACACGAGAGGCTTTCAAGGCTAAAAAGGTGAATTTTGAAAAGTGGGCTGACTAACCGAAAGTAGTATGTTGCTTAATGCTTACTTTATGCTTCGCTTATGGTCTAACTCGATTCCTAGAAATACATGTATTAAGGGGCGTATGATCTATTAGTCATGTGATGTTAACATGTTGGATAGATGCCATAACTGTGTCACGGCACGTATGCTGAATAATAAGTTTGGTATCCAATTGTTTCTCAGGACTCGTGAGAAGTGTCACACACCGAGCTACTATACAATGTCATCCAATGTTGAAAGAACCGTGTCATTCGACATTGAGAAAAACCAACCTACACCACCACCACCAGGTGCACCAAATCCTTCACTCGCAAAAGACCAAATTGCCACCATCAAAAGAAAAAGATTCAGGCGCATTAAAAGTGCCCCGACAGCAGATTCCTTATCTTCAAACTCCAAACCGGCAGCCACTCTTCCACGTCCCCAATCAGTTTTCGATTATCTCCACCCAAGTTATAGACAAGTAGCCATTCTATTGATCATCTACTTGGGCGCAGGAACCATTTGTTTTATTTCCTAAGACACCAAATTACCGGCAAGAAAACAAATGATGTTCTTGATTCTGTTTATTTCACGGTCGTCACAATGACTTCTGTTGGGTATGGAGACCTTTATCCTGGTAGCAACGCTACAATATTACTCGCGTGTCTTTTTGTTCTCTTGGGTATGCTTCTTATTGGTCTCGTGTTAAGTAAAGCTGCAGACCTTTTAGTTGAAAAACAGGAAACCCTACTAGCAAAAGCGTTGCATACTCATCAAACTGTTGGGACAGCAGCTACAATTAAACAAATGGAAAGCCATAAAGAGAGGAATAAGTGTATAATACTAGTGGTTTTGCTTGTGGTTCTTATGGGTGCTGGGACTACGGTTTTGGTTGCTGTTGAGGATTTGGACTTTGTTCATGCTTTTATTGTGTTGTTGGGACGATTACAAGTTTGGGTTATATTGATAAATGTTTCTCAACAAAAGGTGGGCGTGTTTCGCGTTATTTTGGATATTGTCGGGCTGTATTTATTTAGGCCAGTTGCTGTTTAGTTTTGCTGTGCTGCATACTCATAGTCGACAGAGAAAATTAGTGAAATGGGCTCTTAAAAGAAAGACGACACCTGCTGACCTGGAGGCAGCTGATCTTGATGATGATGGTGTTGTAGTGTAAGTACAAACAACCATGAACTTTCTGATTTACACTTTATCGGTATATCCTTTACATTGCTAATCATCATTTAATGCTGATATATATGTGCATGGCGATTATACAAAATGGTTTAAGGTCCACCGGGGTCTATAGCCCATACAGGACGACCTTCACAAACACAGTGCCTTTTAAAAGTTACGGCTTTCTTTTGTATATTGACTGGATTTTAAGGCATATCTCAACATTTCATGGTGAAGGGTCTCGAGCGGTCTTCTTGCCATATGAGAGATCTTCCATAATCGTTGTGCCTTGAAGACTAGCCTTATCTTTCATGTATTAATGCTAGTTTCTGAGGCGCATCTCAAATTTTTTGATTATGGGACATCGTTTATATTCACCATTGCTAAGAACTACCGCAATTTCATTTGTATAAGTAGTTTCTAAGACATACAACCGTAATTTAGTACCTCAATAACTACTGCCATTTTTGTTTATCAGTTGTAACTAATTCGATTCTCCAACAGGGCTGCTGAATTTATCCTTTATAAGCTAAAAGAGATGGGGAAAATCAGCCAAGAAGACATGGCACCTATCATGGAAGAGTTTGAAAGACTCGACTTTGATAAAACCGGCACATTGACTGCTTCAGATGTTCTGCTTTCACAATCATCGTGGTATGCTAAAGACATCTTGCTGACACAAACATCCGTGTGAAGTTACGCGATGATGATGATGATACTATAGATGTCATTCACTAATTTCCTACATGTATTTATGATTTGTAACTAGAGATAGAACTGTAAGTATATTTCACTGCTAATTCATAATTACAGTTTTTTCATTTAGCTTTGGTTCGCGATTTTCTTGGAATATGATATAACTGAAGTCTGAATTCCATTCCATTTTTTGTAGTATGATCTCGTTTGAATTTTACTGAATAACTTTCTTGATTTGTCTACTAATTAACATATCTGATTTTGATATGTTAATAAGTATTTTAGATTCTTTTGTATACAATCATAATCTTTTCTTCTTAAACACAATCTGTATATTCTTCATAGGTTTTTTAGTCGGTTACTATTTTAAAGATCAGAAAAGAAAGGGAAGAAACATTAAAAAAAAACAAAGCAAAACATGTTTAAGATTGCTAACATGATATTTCAGTACTTTAAATATATATCAGATGGTTTATAAGATAATTAAAGAAAGAGTGTGAAATAAAATAAAGTCATCGATATAGGACCATTAAGCTACTGCTGTAGTACGTTGCGTAAAGTTGAATTTGCCCAATGCATCCTCTTTGGTCATCTATCACATAAACTTACTTTGCCTGCTAGTTGCTTGCGCTTTGCTTTTATCCAAAGCAGGGGTGTTTGTCTATATATGCTTTTAGATCAACACAGAGCGTATTGCGTTTTAAGTCAGAGACAATCTTTCTATAGTCTTTGGATATATTAAAAACTTAAAACTTATTTTAAGGTAGTTAATAACACTGATTATGATTGCAATATCGTATAAAGATCATTTACATATATATCTTACAAAATTAAAGTTTGACATACTAAACAATCCATTTTATAAACAGCATAACTTCACCAACATCCAAACAGTCTCCTTGTACCAACCCGTTTTATTTGATTCTAGATATTCACTTCATAGTTCACATAATGAAGTTTAAAATGTGCATTTGTAACATGTATAGCTGAGTTTCTATCAAAACAAGTGATATAAACGTAGGTGTCAAAATAGTCTGAGGTCGGAAGATCAAGTATTTTAAATGATTGTCGATTCATTTGATACGCCGACTCAGTATCCTCTGTAAGTCTGTAACTGTATGTTTTGCCCGTTTGATCATATATCAATGAAACATAGCCTACTGACTTATTTTGTATGAGTAATAAACATGTGCAGTTGTTAAATCTCAAACCGCTTATTAAACATGACTAATAGCACAAGCTTATATTTACATACTGAATTTTAGCTAGCAACATAAAAATCGAGAAAAACTTATATTTCAATTATATGATAAGACTATACAGTATATCAAAATGAGGTGAGATCTCGAATTATATGACAATAATAGAGGTAATATTACTCATGAGACAATGACAATACTATTGAATATTATCACTAACAATAAACATAAAGGAAGTTCCATAAACCAGATGACAAATCACATTAGACCAATATAGCGACAGAACATAAACTTTACGACTTCCATTGGCTAGGTTCCGGTTTTTCTTCCTGCACCTGCTTTCTCACCGGAGAATACAACCATTCACTGTTTACATTTGCTCAAACTATAATGTCCAAATATAACAACGTAATATTAATACGTCACTGTATTTGATTATGATTTTGAAAAATCTTCTATATAAATTGGTACCTTTTCTAAGGGGAAAAAAAAAAGATCTTAAACTTTGTAATACACAAACTAGAAAATGTATTTTGATCATTATTAGAAAATGTATTGATCATATTTCCATATATATAATGTTCCACATCAACGTAAAAAACGTGTACATTTTATATAGAATTTGAAACTAGCTAAATGGACAAAATCAGAGTATGTTATGCATTACCCTTTACTCATCTTTATGACCTTGATCGGATTCTGGTTGACTAGCAACGTAATCTATGATTCCTTCACCTGCTTTCTCACCAGAAGATCCAAGCGACGCTTGAGAACTACGACTAAAGACCACAACAGCAATGAGGAAGAGAGTTGTGGACACTAGAAGCGGCCAGAAGTAAGTGAGAACGTCAAGGAATTTTGGAGCAAAGTGAACGATGACAACGATTATTAAAGAAAAAATGGCGATGATTAATAAATAGGATTTATATTTCATAAGGTTTTCTGAGATTGTCATGGCAGTTTGTTTGTGTGAGATTGAGTAAACTTGAGCTTTTGGTCTTAGTGACTTCTTTTCCTTTTTGTAGCGTGTGATATCAGTATCTTGGTCTTAAATAGTGGGATCAAGATTATTGTAGTTTCTGTTTTATGGCAAGATCGAAAATTTGAAAATATGATAATCACCACATTATGATACGGATTTGGTTTAAGTAGGTATTAGTTTAGAACTTGTAATGTCCCAAACTGGATCGCTAGTTTAACCCATACTTTGGACTAGCTAGTAGTTAAAACTTAAAATTTTCGACTAAACCAGTCGTTTATTAAGTAAAAAAAGTCAGTTTAGACTGAATGAGACATACATTGAGAACGATTTTTCGCTATAAACTTATGTGTATAATCATACGTTTGGTTCTTCTTCTGTATATCAGCACTTATCACACTCCAACTTATAATGTGGAGGTTATGTTCTCGATTGTTATATATACGACCATTTCATTTGAACCAACTCTTTACTTGTTTATTCGGTTTCAGCCAAATTAAACATAGCCCAAGACCATACTAAAGATTGAGTTTCAAGGAATCAAGGTATTAATGTGAAGTCTTAATGAATACCAATATTTAAGATAAAATAATAATCTTAATTTGAAGATTGAGTTTCAAATATTTAGTATAAAAACGTTTGAGTTTTATAATCTCATCGTAAAATCAAAACTCCATATGTAGAATTAAATGTCCATAAAAATTTTTGGTTTTGCATTCATACTACATTTATTGGTCTCAGTATTAAAACTCTACCAAAAAATCCTTTCATTTTTGTCCATTGTAAATGAGGGTGTTAAATTGTAAAATGATAAATCTTTTCAGTTTCTTACGATAACTGAATTGATTGATTTGTGTTAGCTACTAACATGTCTCTATAAATATCTATTATCTATTATCTATTTCTATTATCTATACTATATTATAAAGCATTTGGGACATTCCTAAAAAGGAAGGCTTAAAAATTAAGATTCAACACTTGCTAATAATGGCAAATTTTAATAAGCACATCTATAATAGCATTTGTTGCAACACTTTAAAGCACTTTTTATACATGTTTCTAAAAAGTAAATAAAAAATACAAAGTAATTTAATATAAGAAAAAAACGTCCATGACAATAAATACCTAATAAATGTTATTTTAAAACACCCCTAATATGAAAAATACTTTTATTATACATATTGTACAAACTAATAAAACACACAAATCTTCATGCAATTTATATGTAAACAAGTTCATGGTACATATGGTTTTAAAAACGGACCGCCAACGGTTTCAACCGGAAACGGAGTCACCACCGGTTCGGCTAGCCATAAAAGTCGTCCAAAACGATATTGTTAAATCAATAGAGTTTAAAATGCATACTAAAATAAAATGTTCAAAAATATTATTAAATCGCAAGAGTACCTCAAGAATCAACATATCGCCTTTTGGAATTTTTTAATTAAACTTACCGTAAAACTAAAAACTTTGTTTTATAAAAATCGACTGTTTTTTCAAAGCAAAGATGCAAAGTGCTAAGTGCTAATTATATATATATATATATATATATATATATATATATATATATTTGAATATTAATAATTATATACTCTTTTAAGTAACCAACATGATTTATTGAATATTTATTTTACTTTATCTTTATAAGTAATCTTTTACTTGTATCATCCATCTATGTGGGACAAATTTAACAAACATTATTTTGAGAACTAAATTTTCTTTGTATAATGTAAGTGATTTTAAAAGTCGATATGGTGTTATTAGTTAATGATAACTTATGACTACGGGTTATTGTCAACTTCTTTTATCTCATACATTTACAATATACCTACTACCAACTCATTATTATCACCACATCAAGCGGATAATCTACAATTTTCATATGAAAATTTTTGTTATTGCATAACAGTATTCAAAACTAAAATTATCGTCGTCCGTATATCTATTGTATTGTAAAACATAGGTCTAAAACAATTTCGCACTGAATATTTTAATTGTATGGCGCCATGTACACGCTGTGCTAATTCCTGCTAGTTATCTATAATGCATTTGGGACTTTTATAAATAGAAGGCTTAAATGTTTAAGCTTACACATGTTACTATATTTAGTAATTCATATAATTAAATATTACCTTTGTTAGGGTGTAGAAGAAGCGGATTACCCGATCTTGAAGACGTGGTTGATGAAAAGATAATACACAAGTTACCCTAATCGATGTTTGATTAGTTATTGAAAGAATGCGTGTCTAAGACCCCTCCCCCCTCACCTCCTTTTATAGAGATGAGGGGGGAAGTAAACCGACTTGTAGAAATCGGTTGATAACAAGCTGTAATAGAGACGTGTTGGGCTGGACGCAAACCGACCCAACGACCTTCTAGAACTAGTTGACTAATAGAAACTTAACGAATCCCCTAGAATCCCCTAGACTCTCATAAGCTAAGATAAAGACTAAATACATAACATACACTACATTAACTACATTATAATGTACACTAATGACACATTAAATTTTAGCATTAAAATAAATGTTACAAACCTACAATAATACAAATTTAAAGTTGTAAATTTTATCATATACATTCAATTTTTACCAAGTTCAAATAAATATAATTATGAAAATCTATATTTGTATAAATATTTTACGGAAATTAAAAAATACATTTATTCTTTTAAAACTATCAAACTGGTAACCGTTAAACACCGACTATTATTGCATACCGCTAAAAAAGCAAGATACGACAAAAACTACATATTTAGTATCCGCTGCTTTGCTCGGTATACCATGCTAATAAATATAAATATTAGCATAAAACTTGAGAATTCTTACGACCCTTTCAACTTTGTCTCAATCAACCCACAATCTATCTATTATCTATTATCTATACTATCTAATAAAACAGAGTTTTTATTCAGCCTCTTCATCAATTTTTTATATATTTAACTTTTAACTATAACTTGAGTAAACGCAAAATACATCCACGTGGTTTACGCTTTTGAGACCTTACATCCTGTCATAAACTATTGGCTAGTTACATCCTTCGTTAGCCAAACGTTAGCCATTCTACATCCTCGGTCACTAACTCCGTTAGTTTTCTTCGTTAAGTGCTAACGGAGGGTCATTTTGGTGTTTTTACTCATCGAGGGATGTATTTTGCATTAACTCTTTTACATATAAGAGGATGTATTTTGCAATATATTTTTATACTTTACTTTACTTTTTTTTTTTTTTTTTTTTTTTTAATTTTATTACTATTATTATTATTATAATTATTATTATTATTATTATTATTATTATTATTATTATTATTATTATTATTAGAGTTAACTATTTATATAAAAAACTTTTTTCGAAAATATTATAAAATTTCCAAAATTTTATAAAATTCGAAAATTTTATTAAAAAATTCAAAAATTTTATAAAATTCTATAAAAAGTTCCGAAAATATTTTTAAAAATTTATAAAAATTCAAAATTTTATAAAATGATCCGATAAAATTTTATAAAAATTTTCGACAAAAAAGTTTCTTTTTCTTATTTGAATACATTTTGTCGAATTTTTATAAAAATTTTCGACAAAAAATTTCTTTTTTCTTTTTGAATACTTTTTGACGAATTTTTATAAAAATTTTCGACAAAAAAAATTCTTTTTCTTTTTGAATACTTATTGACTGAATTTTTATACAAAATTTTCGACAAAAAAATTTTATAAAAAATTCAGTCAAAAGTATTCAAAAATAAAAATAATTTTTTTTCAAAATTTTTATAAAAATTCGTCAAAAAGTATTCAAAAAGAAAAAGAAATTTTTTTTCGAAAATTTTGTATAAAATTTCCACAATAAATATTCAAAAGAAAAAGAAATTTTTTGTCTAATTTTTTATAAAAATTCATTAATAAGTATTCAAAAGAAAAAGAAATTTTTTGTCGAAAATTTTTATAAAAATTCATCAATAAGTATTCAAAAGAAAAAGAAATTTTTTGTCGAAAATTTTTATAAAATTTTATCGAATATTTTATAAAATTTTCGAATTTTTATAAATGTTTTATAAAATTTTCGAATTTTTATAGAATTTTATAAAATTTTTGGAATTTTTTATAAAATTTTGAATTTTTATAAAATTTTGGAAATTTTAGAGTAAACTACAACATTCGTCCTTGTGGTATACGTTGACCATCAAGTTTAGTCCTTTGACCAAAAAAATTGCAACCGCTGGTCCTTAATCACAAACGTTAGTCATCGTTGGTCCTCACCCTAACCGGTTGGACTAACAGGCGTTAAACCTTGTTAAGTGGAGGTATATTTGTCTTTTCCCATCTCTCTCTCAAATAAACTAATACCTTAACAATACGCTCACCGCACAAACTTGTCTCTTATCCAAATGCGCCAACACTCAACCAGTATTCAAATCAAATCTACAACACAAACAATACCTTTCTTTGTTATAATCAAATGAATATTAAAAGAAGGTTTGATATGAAAAGATCTATGATAAGTTTTAACAAAAACTCGGTTGCAATATATCCCACAAACCAAAGGGGACGATCGGATGAAATCTACTCTACAAACCAAAGGGTTTGTTTCGGGTTTGTTTCTGGATCGATAATCACCACAGCCACACCCCGTCATCATGATCTCTCCATCTCGCTTGTCTATCGAATTGATGGGTAAGTCGTATGGGTTTCAGATCGAGACCCATTTCGTGTCTGGGTTTAGTCCCGAGCTGATTTGGTAACTCGTCGTTGATGTGTAATTATTTTTGTCTATGTTTTGGATTTGGGTCAAAAAGGAAAACTCCCACGAGGGTATTTGATTTTCGGTTATGGAAAGAAACACTTGAGAGAGCGTTTTGTTTGTCTTGGAACTCGGCTCACAACAACGACCCACAAAGGTCTGTGTTTTGTTGGTCTCGGTTCAGCGAGAGTCACCCCATAAGGGTGTGTTTGCGTTTGGGTGTTCCAGTTTATAAACTGCATATTTGTTTGTTAAACCACCAAGAGGGTGTTTGCTGTTTGCAGGTCACAGCCAGACCGAAGGGGTGTTTGGCTTATTTAATTTAAATTTCTTTCTTTTTCTCTTTAGCTTATTTGAATAAGCTCACAATCTATTTGGTATTTGAATTGCCCATTTAAGCTTTTAGTAGCTTACGGCCTTTTTGCTTTTTGCACTCGGCTAAAAACCACCCCCGAAGGGTGTGTTTGTTTGTCACTCGACTGGAAGGAAAACCACCACAGGTGGTGATTGTCTGGGGGTATGTGATTGATGAATCTTGGAAATGACGGTGAGTTTCTTGATTTGTCGAAACCTTTGTTCTTGATTTTTTTTTTTTTTTTTTTGTGGTTTGTGCTTTCAAACGAAATTCATTTCATGTTGTTGTGATTGATTATCAATGGTGGTTGGTGGTGGGTGGTGGTGATTGGAGATGAAGATGAATTAAGGAAAAGATGATGCTAAAAGTGAATAGGCGAAATACCAAAATACCCTCCCGTGTGTAGACTTAACGTCCGCTTAGTGTGGCCCGTTAGCTTAAGGAATAACGGCAAATAACGTTTCAGATTAAGGACCAACGGTGCAATTTTTTGGTCAAAGGACGAAACTTGATGGTCAACGATACCACAAGGACGAATGGTGTAGTTTACTCAAATTTTTATAATATTTTCGACAAAATGTTTTTTATATAAATAGTTAACTCTAATAATAATAATAATAATAATAATAATAATAATAATAATAATAAGAATTAAAAAAAAGTAAAGTATAAAGTATTTTGCAAAATACATCCTCTTATATGTAAAAGAGTTATTGCAAAATACATCCCTCGTATGAGTAAAAAGACCAAAGCGACCCTCCGTTAGTACTTAATCTAAAAACTAACGGAGTTAGTGA
Source organism: Chrysanthemum lavandulifolium (assembly GCA_022545495.1). NCBI lineage: Eukaryota > Viridiplantae > Streptophyta > Magnoliopsida > Asterales > Asteraceae > Chrysanthemum > Chrysanthemum lavandulifolium. The sequence continues at coordinate 36,062,557 of CM040242.1, read as the reverse complement.
CCGTGGATGTAGAATGGCTAACGTTTGGCTAACGAAGGATGTAACTAGCCAATAGTTTATGACAGGGATGTAAGGTCTCAAAAACTGTAAACCGCATAGATGTATTTTGCAGTTTACTCCTATAACTTAGACACGTGGCAAAGATAATTGACTAAAATTTACACCTTCTGAAAAAATGTCGAAGCTAAGTAATTTAGGAAATGCATCACGACTATAAATGATTGAATCAAATTAAATATATTAATGATTCAAATAATGGCCTTATTAAACACAATGGATCCTTTCTTATGCATTATGTAAAAATACAAATCATCTATACTACATTATAAAGCATTTGGGACTTCCTATAAAAGGAAGTCTTAAAATTTTAAGACAAAAAACATTACTATAAAAGGAAAAGTTGAAAATTAATGTAAAATATGAAAATTTAAGTCTCATTTAAACCATATGTAACCGTCCTTCAATAATAATACATTTTAATGGAATTATTTATAAGAAAAGCTCACTAAACTTATAACCACCAATTTAATGATAAAATTTGAAAAATATAAGTGTTAACTATTTACACTATTAATAATTTAAGCGTTCTATTTTTGAAAACATATTACTACTGTAGTATTTGGGACATGCTAAAAGGAAATTTTAAAATGAAAAATATTTGCTCAAATCAAAAATAATATCTGGACCACACAAGCATTCGATCTACATATTCATTCGCAACTTCTATTGAGATTGCATGATAGAGTTCTTGGTTCTCTCCATTAAACCTATCAAAGTCAACTTTACTATAAAGGTATTAACATGTTGTTTCATACTTTCGTTACTAATCATCTCATCCATTACGATCATCCATAAATAATATCATCGTCTCTACTTTTTGTTTAGATCATGAAGCTGTACTAGGTTTGTGTTCCATTTGTTATAAGGGTATCGTTTAAGTTCTTTATAAAAAAATATTTTATTATTGATCATGGCATGTTAATGAATGTTAGAAGAACTTTGAGACTTGACCAAAAATTTTGAGTTCGTGGGATATTATTTGCAGTTCACCATGTTTACCACGATTAAAATTTATATTGGAGAGCTTTTTGTTTTATGTTTCTACTCTCAAGTTGATTTTTGTATTTTTAGCTAACGTATAGTCTTTGGTGTTCATATTTTATAAGGATCAATTGCTAATTGTTGCGTGTTGAATGTTGTGTATTTTTTATAGAACAAAATGAATATTTGCATCTCTCAATTAGGTAAGTAAAGACTATAAGAACCTCTCTTCTTTTTCTATTCTTCATTATATAACATTGATTATCGATGTACTTTTCATCGATTTTGGATTGTATGTTTATTTATTGGTTATCACTTATCACGTTGATTTTAGGCTACTTTCGCTTTGGGGATCAAAGTAAAGAAAATAATAATATGGATGTATATAAGTAATAGTAAACCGGTTTCTTCGAGTCTCTGTGAAGGTGATATTCCACGATTTGCTTCTATATGGAGCATTGGGTATAAGTAATGGTAGAAGAAGTAAGCCTAGAATGATCAAAAGTTTATGAAATACGGAGTACATATTTTTGATACACTTTTTCACTTTAGTGACTATATATGAAATATATATTTTGTATTAAATTGTATTGATGGGATGTAAATTTTCAATTTATTGTATAAAACGAAAAACTTAAAAGTGTAACTAAGAGCAAGAACAACCAAGAATTGAACTTAGTCGTTATTTGGCTCACAAAACATGAACATTATCATTGAGGTAGCTTTAAGTTACGTCAAATATTCGAGCTATTTTATTATTATTATTATTATTATTATTATTATTATTATTATTATTATTATTATTATTATTATTATTATTTATTTTTATTATTACTATTATTATTATTATTATTATTAATTTATTTATTTATTTATTTGTTTTTAACTTGGAGCTAATTTATTTTTAGGATCACTAAAATGGCAAAAGGTCAAAAAGTCTTTATGAGTAGTTACTTTAAATCGGTAAAGTTAATGAATGTTAAAGTTAATGCTTTTCAATGACTGTTTCCGATATTTAACAAATGTGATAAATTAGTTTATGTTTAATTTATTGAGGAGAGTTATTTTTAATACCAAAATTTTTTTACATATCAAGAGACTCATGTTCATCATCCATCTAAAAATAAATTAATGACTGAGATTAAAAGTGTTTTATTATTTCACTTATTTTTTATAATTTAAATATCTCTCAAACCGTTAATCGTTACTTTTAAGTTCAAAGATGCTTTGAATCGAAGATCATCATTTTAAATTTGCCTGAAATAAAAACTTAATAACTCATTTTGATCTAAAAGAATGAGGCTTTTTATTTGGTAAATAACTAGAATTTTCTTAATATATTCATAATTATATTGATTATATTGATTAGGAGACGAGAATCATGTTTTAATTTATATTAAATAGATTTCTATGACTATATTGAGGATTTGCAAATATATAGATTTAAATTACTCTTTGTTCATTTATTAAGTGGCCCTCTTTTACCCTACTTTTATTTGATATATATGGTGTTTGTGTTTGATTACACGTTTGTAAACATGGTTCTCAAAACCACGATTTGAAAAAGTTACTCCTTAGCTCCATTTTGAAAACCATGTTTTGAAGCATTTTCATTAAATAATCACGTTTTCACACAAACACCAAAACTTGATTATTCACGTTTTGAAACGTGATAATCAAATAATCACGCCAAGGTTTGCCAAACAACCCCATAGTAAATTTTAAAACTTTTTAAACTCTCATACTACCAATATTACACCTAATATCTCACAAGATTTTTACGAGACTTAAACAAACATGTTAATAAGCCACCCATAGACCAATGGCCTTGGGTGCGTTATTCTTATTATATGCTAATTACACGATACTTGCCATGTAAATCTTATTGTAGGGTAGGGTTTTAAGAATAGTTAATTTTAACGGATGCAATTAATACATTCATGTTGATCCCTATACATTTTTTAGGACAATTCATTACAATCACTAATGAAAGTGGTTAATCCGATAATGTTGTTATAAATTGATGACCAATCCAATGGTTTGCACAATGGAACCGATTTCATGTGGCTGATTGATGAGAACTTGCATTGAGGCCACTCTAATCAATGAAAGTCATTTTGATAAAACAATGCTTATCGTAAGGATGAAAATATCACCGTCGATAAACGATTCGCGTTAATTATAGTGTGGGAGTAATTCCGTGTTCGTATCATTAGTGATGACGATCAACAAAATTCAATGCCAATTTATCAAGGAAGTGGGTTTGTATTTGTCACGACTGCTTTCTGAGATGGTCATCTATATTGGTCATATCTCAAGTTAAGAGCAAAAAATGATTGAAAATGGTTATTTGTGACAAAGACTCAAACCTCACAAATAGCACAACTAACATGGTGAAGTGCCACTCAATTGTGATCACATATATATGCGGCCATATGTAAAACCCTAAAAATATAAATGCATAATAAGACTATTTTACCCTTGAAATCAAAATTTTAAAATACGTAAAATATAATAACGATCATTTAACGAAACTAAAACCTAATTTATATTTTTCATGAAAACCTAACGTGTATATAAATTAACGACATTGGTACGACAAAAGAATATAAGTCACGCGACGTGAGGTTGGGCGCTCGTCACTTTGGGCGTGTGATGTTTGCGTCCGGATTGGATCAATGAGAGCCAAGTGGTCTGCGCTTTTGTTTCGTTTGGGTCAAGCCGACTACCCAACATAAGCCATGGATATTTTCTTTTCTTTCCTTTTTCCTTGTTGAGCGAAGCCCACCTCAAACCCTTATGACCCGATCGGTGCCTATATATACAAACACAAATCTCAACTTTGGAACCCTAGTCTACACAAAGTCACGGCACATTCTCTTTGCTCCTTTCTCTTTTCCGATCGGTCGCCATTCCATTGGGTGCGCGTGTGTTCGATCCGAGCCTCGCCAAGGTATAATCTTCTTCCTTCGCCTCTAATACTTTTACATGCAAGCGTGAAAACACATGGAATCCGTGAGGTATTCAAATCGAAACACAAACCGAGTGTAAAACAAGGGTAGCGATCATGTATAAGTCGAGTCATTCGAATGAAACATGAGCCGAATGTAAAACATAAACCGAACCATATGAATAAATCATAGTCATGCGTATAAGTATTTTTGAAGCATGCGAACCTTATAGTTTATATACGTCACGTATACATGTTCATCTATGAATTCCAAAAGCTTATATATATATGAGTCGATCATGTGTTATAACCGTATAGCAAGATCAGGTATGTGTCGCATGAAATCATAAACCAATGTTATAGGTATATAGTTAACGTATAGTTCTAAGTCATGAATGTGTCGTGAGAATTGAAACGTAAATAAACATGAATCATGTGAATTATTGGTCTCGTTAAAGGATATGGGTCGATATACATGCATCACACTTATATTATAGCGTAGTTGTTTGTGTCAAATGTATGCATGTTTGGAATAAAGGGTCGACATGTGTGAATTAATTGTGTAAAGGCATGCATGAGCTTTGTTCAACTTCCGTTGGTTTTTCACAAGTTCTAGGTTAAGGTGGAAGTCATTAAAAGAAGTGACATGTAAATTAAATGCGTGTTATGATGGTATTAAGAGTTTGGGAAAAACCCTAGATCATAAATATGAGTCGATTAGGGTAAAAGATGGGTGTGTTGATTCGTTATTTCATGTAAAAATAGTAAGTTTCGAGGTCATAAGTAATTGTTGATTTAACGTATAACAAGCTAGTAGTTAGTGTGATGTAAACATGCATGAGTTATGATTTTATGTAAGGAACTAAGTGTCACAAATTAAAATTATTGTATGCATGGTCTCATTTAGGTTACATTCGAATAATGTTACGTGTGAGTCTTGATTAATCATGTAAGTTAAGAAGGCTTGCATAAACTATTTGAAAAAAAGTCCTAAAATCCGTTTTGACATTTATAAACCCTATACTTTGAATGATGATCATATAAGTCCTCAAATAAGATATTTGTCATATTAAGCCATTCCGTTTATCGTTTATCATTTGTAACCCATAAGTTTGGCTAAGTAATGATTATTAACCTAAAATGTTGGAATTCCGTCCGTCACTAAAAATGAGAATATATCTACAACTATAAGAAGGTGAATGCGATTAATCCGTTATAACTTAATGATGCTAACAAGTATTAAGTAAATCATAATCCGTGTAGATTCGTTGAAGGAGACGTGACGTTATATCTTCGTGATTCACTCATTCGTTTGCTTTTCTCTCATTTGCTTTAAGGTACGGATATTCGACCTTTTAAGAAAGGTTCCTTATGATGTTCTTTTCGTTAGTTTTTCTTATTTTACTTATTAGGGTTTCGATGCCATTGCTATGAACCCTTTCCCGATTTTGTGATCCGTTGCTTATCCGAACTTGTTTTATTGAACCATGCAATATCTGCTTTTGAACTTGTGTTATGAAGACTCGATATGCATATTTGTTGAACCTCACTAAGTTTAATTATGAACTTCTAAATATGAATGTATGGTTTGTGATTGTGATATGAACTTGACTTACGAATATCGAATATGAACCTTAGGATATGAACTATCCGATATGTTATCCGTGACCTTGTGTTGATTATGATCTATGTCATTTATGACAACTGTTTGACCTAAGTTAGTTGATACAGGCCAAATATTAACTAGTCATAGGGTTCCATGTCCGTATCGTTGATGCACCTCGATATGACTCTAGGGTAGTAGAGTGATGTTCGCCACGCCCTTTCTCGTTATCTCATTTATTGATAGTAGGCCACTATCCGTCTGTGGGGCGTATGGATGCATCCTAAATCGATCCGTTATCCGATATGATTTGTCCGATGAATGATGTCGTGTGCACACGCGTCTTCACAAAACTCAGAGCTAGCTACTCCGAATTATTTCGAGATTTTTCTATATAATTATGATGTTTCTGATATGTTATGTTCTGGGCTCGTGGTAGTTAACTAAACCTTTATCTGTTATTTCTGTGTTAAGTATTCCGATTATGATTCGGTATGTTCAAGTGTTTATAATTATGTGTTGGGCTTATCATAAGTTATTATATGTGTTTATGCTTTTGTATGTTTATGTGACTACCGTCTATTATGCTAGGATATGATTAACATGTTTAAATATGATTCGTATGTTGTCATCTGATGTTATGTTAGTTTATCGTTATGTGAATTCGCCTATCCGTGAGATGAATGTCTTGATGTGAAAGTAAGTATCCGAAAGTTGATAAGTACAATTGTTCGTTAATCCGGTAAACTTTGCCTATACGTTGGGGTATCTATCTGCTTATGATTTGATCGCTATGTTAAAACTCTGCGATGTTAAGATTCGATCGAGAACCGGTTTAGTTTATGATATCTGCTCGATAATTGCTAATGGCTATGCTATGTTTTGTTTGGTCTATTTAGTTATAGTTTGTCTACTATGTTTTCTATTTGCTTGTGTAGTACCATGATTTGATCGTTATATCCGCCGCTGCAAATTGGATTAAGAGCGTTGATTTTAGATTAATTGATTTGTATAAATGCCATGTTTATTTTTCTGGTAATAGTTTCCGTTAGCTCTTAGACTTTTCGTTGGCTTATATGTACTCTATTTTCTTGATGCGTTAAGTGTCTGGTTATTTTGATGGGTTTGCGTTGGTGTCATTAAGGTGCTATGTGTTGTCTCTTATCTGTTAGTTGTTCTTTCAGATTTCTGTATATTTGTGCTTCCGCAGAATCCTCAATGATTCAGTATTCTCATTCCGTTGTGATTTTCGTTATTTGTATATTTGTTTAGTTTAGCTTACTTTACATTATATCTGCTCACTTGGGCTTTGTAAGCTCAGCCGCATTTTCTTTTCCTGCGGCAGGTATTAAGCATTCAAGATGAGCTTATGGGATAGCTGATCTGGGTTGAGAGTAAAGACAAGAGCAAGATTTTGAAAATAGGGATCTTAGATTTATTTTGATTATTAAGTTATTTATAACTTCTTTTGTAAGTTTTGTAAAGGCTTCCGCTATTGTATAGTACTTAAGGTTCTGATTTGAAACCGTATTTGTGATATCTTTACCCTTGTCGGGTTGGGGTGTTACACCATACCTCGCGTTAAGAGAAAAAAAAAAGAATTAAATATGGTTGTCATTTTCGGTTATTTAACTATTATGTTCGATATAACGTATGTTTCATTATTACCAACTTTACAGTATACATTTGCTTATAGGGGATGATACTCACACCACATCTTTTGATGCATGCATCACAATTTATACATTACAGTATTGTACGGTACAAATTGTAATACATAAATTGTGGTGCATGCATCAAAAGATATGGTGTATATATCAATTCTCTTTGCTTATAATAACATCGAACTTTGTAATACATAATGTCATTAACTACCTTTTTCCAACCTTTTTAAAATACCCGTGAAATTCACGGGTCTTTTAGCTAGTCTATTAATAAAACAGAGTTTTTAGCATCTCTCTTCATAAAGTTTTTCCATTTTTAACTTGCATTCTAAGCTTGACAAGTGTCTTGCAAAATCGTTTTGAAATCTAGATCAACTACTTAATTTGATAAGATCGTAATTTCAACAACCATCACATACATAGAATGTTTGAAAATTTAATTAAAAGCACATATTAAGCAACTCATTTAGAATATTAAATCTCACGTATGCGACAAATGACTTTTACAAAACCATTACTATAAAAAAATTTGAAATACATATTTTGATAATTTATTCTTGCATTTCATATATAAAACTAAGAAATGTATAACTTTAGATCCAATTTACATTATGTTATAAAATGTGAATTAATAATAAGGTTTTATACCTTAGTATGATCATTCTCTTATTCAAACCTTATGTAATGACTACTTTTGATGTGATAACATTAATAATATCTTCATCATAAACAACTTTACTTCCGCCTCTAAATTATTTTTAACCACAAGAGGATTTGTCGGATAAAAGCATGCCAATGACATCGTATATGTGGCTTGGAGTAGGGGAGACTTTTTTGAAGAGATTCTACATTGTGTGAAATGAGATCATGTATGTCAAAAGTAGCCAAAGATTATCGGGTTTGTCATTTTCTTCGTTTAACTAAAGTTTGTTGAATTTGAGGAGTTATCGATAATCCATTTTGGTGTTGCTAATATAGATTCTTATCATTGGGGTTGCACTTTTGCCTAAGCCTCTTTCATGATGACTTTATATATGAATTAGGAGGTGTTTGTTTAGGCTTATAAACTCATTTTTTGTGGGCGATACATGTATGTATAAAAGGAACAAAACCTTTGGTTAGTGATAGGATAACCAATATTATAAAAATAAAGGTTCATGAGTAGTACAAATGACTAATACAATATTATATATTATAAATAAGAGAGCATGAGTCATTTTGCATGAAGCAAGCCTAACGTACATATGCATGGAGCAAAATATCAATAGAAGAAGTTACATGCACATGGGTGCCTGCACATGGGGTAAAATATTAATTACTTGTACATGGAGCAAAGAAATTACATCCACATGAATAAAAGGAGTGAGTCAGCAACTACTCACTTAGAAGCTTGCCAGTGCCTTATAAATAGAAGAGAATGCAAAGGGCATAGACACACTTCACACTCACAAGTATCTCACTTACAACTTTCTCCTCGATGCCCTTTTATATTTCCTGCTCACACTCCATTTCGATGAATGCATTTCTTTTATCAATATAAAAGTAATTCATATAAACAATTATCCTCTAAACCGAATTACTCGGGTCCTATCCGGATTAGTGGCGTAAACCGCATGATAAATGTGAGTTACCAACAGGGAATCGCCACCCGAAAAATTCTATCCTTCAATAAGCCTTCATACGATTCCTCAATAATATTAGTTGTAACACTATGTATCGTCATAACCACCAGTCACCATGTTATATGATAGCTAGCACTTGAGCTCGGTTACGATAACCCGGTCACAGAACACGTCGTAACCTTGACCTGTGATTCTACGCTTCATCATTTGGTGCCATCCGTGGGACCCGAAATAAAAAACCCATATTACCACACACTAGCAACAGCAAAGCCATGAACATGAGCGAAGAGAATCCGAATCAGACTCCAACCCAGGAAGCAAAGAATTATCAAGGCGAGCCTAACGTCGAACCAACCCCGACCGCCCACATGCACCGGGCCCAACGACCCTACCTCGAGACCGCACTCGAGACCCCCACAGTGATGCAATTCGTAGTCCAAAACTTTGACCGAATGAATGCCATGTACAAGGCGTTCACGCAAAAGCTCAAAGACGTTCCGCACCAACGAGTTTTGGCAGATGTCGACCCACCGGTTATTGAACCATGGAACTCGGATTCGGATGAATTACATCCGGGAAATAATAAAGAAAACGCTTTCGTGGAAAGCGACAACAATGACCCCTCAAAAAGTCGTGCCACCGTCGGAGGAACGCCCTTAAAAGATACAGCTAAAAAAAGACCAGGGTTGAATAATGATTTCTACTACGAGCCCTTTGTATTTAAAGAAGCGAAGAAAGATGTGCGAGATTTAGTAGCTTCTCCATTTACCAAACGGATCCGAGATTACGACATGCCAGACGGCATCAAGGTTCCCACCAACTTGCGGACATACGATGGCACAACGGACCCGGACGATCATCTGACGGTCTTTATGGGAACCATGGACATACACAAACTTCCAGAGCCAGCATGGTGTAGATTCTTCCAAATCACGCTATCTGGGGCGGCCAGGTTCTGGTACGACAACCTCGCACTAGGAAGCATTGACGGTTTTCACCAGCTCAGAGATAAGTTCACAGCCAACTTTCTGCAGCAAAGAAGGTTCCAAAAGACCCAAGCAGAAATCCTTCGCATAGGAAAACGACCCGATGAGTCACTAGAAGATTACGTAGCTCGATTTAGCAAAGAGACCTTACATATGGCAGACCGCTCTGATGCCATGGTATCCGGTGCATTCATTAGCGGTCTACGCCCGGGACGCCTATTCAAAGACCTAATCGCAAAACCTCCCACGTCACTTGAAGAGTTGTTTACTCAAACCCACAACTTTATACGAGTTGGAGACGCGAACAATGAGAACCATCTCCGAGAACCACGCCGAGAAACGAAACCGCACGCAACATACAAAGACCTTCCACGAAGAAACAGGGATAAGCATGTTTCCAGGTCAGCCGCTAGACATACGGAAAGTCACAGGGACCCGCGTGAAGCTTTCACCGCATTGATAAAATCACCCGCAGAAATACTGGCCACCTCGGAAGGAAGAGCCATACTTCGGCCCCCACAGAAAATGTTCACCCCCGCCAACAAAAGGGACTGAACGAAGTATTGTGAATTTCACGAAGATCACGGCCACGACACCAACGATTGTATAGACCTCCGAAAGGAGATTGAAGCGTATGTTCGGAAAGGGCATATGGCTCACCTAGCCAGAGGGGCCAAGACATACAATAACAACCAGGCATCAGGATCAAAAGAGAATCACCAAGCACAAATAGAGTGGAGTAAAAAGGCTAGCACCGATACCAAGCCAAAAAACGAGATACATATGATCCAAGCTGCAAGCCCAAACGTAGGAAGGCTCCGAGCCTCATTCCCTAGCATCACGTTCTGCGAGGATGATCCAATCCCATAACATTGTACTGGTGACAATCCGCTAATCATTACTGCCGATGTCGGTACAACACGGGTCCATAGAATTTACGTAGACGGTGGAAGCTCTACTGAAATCATGTACGAGCATTGTTTCGAGCAACTGACAGCAGAAGAAAAAAAGACAATGCGGCCGCCAACGTCCCCGCTCGTCGGGTTTGCCGGCCAAGTTTCATGGCCTTTAGGGTTAATAACCTTGCCGATAACCTTGTGCGACTACCGAGGTCACGTGTCACAATTCTCAATTTTGGTCATTTCTCACTCTACATTCATCATACTAGTCATGCATGGGTTTTGCATTTCACATCAAACGCGTAAATTTCATATTAAATAAACGCTATCGCGTAAGTTATTATTTTGAACATTTAATCCGATACTTCCAAAACTATCCCGACATATTTTATACTTACATTTAGTTTATAAAATAATATTTTGAGTTTACCTAGTGTTTTAAATTTATTTCGTATATAAATCGTTAAATTTATATTATTACGACGCTTTTCTTAAAAACTACACGATAATTACTATATCACTCAAATTTTACAAGAAATATATTTTTACAAATTTTATGATCTCAATATACTTTACTTTGATCCATTAAAATTATTTTTAGCTAACTCTACCTTAAATACTCAAATGTATATAAAAGTTACAATTTACCTTAACTTAATTTCTTTTACTTACAAACAATTACATACACATTTATATATACAAGATTAAAAAATGTATTTGTGAATACTTCCCTTGGCCGACCAAGGGGGTATGATTAATTGGTTGGTACAAAATTTCTACATATCTATACTTATACACAAACTACTTACTTTTACTCATTTCATTCATCACAATAATGCAAAGTTAGTTCAAGTCAATGTTTTCTCTTTTTCTTCTCTCAAAACCGCCACCCCAAGGTGGAAGAAGATTTCATCAAAATTTACCAAGATCAAGTTTTACAATCTAGTATACACTCTTGTTTAGGTTTTGAAATAAAAACCTAGGGTGTTTAGGTTTAAACCTTTGTTCTTATCACCTCATCAAGTAACTAGTAAGCATATTATTTTCATTTTACATCTTTCATATTCATTTCATATTCATTTTATCATATTTGAGCCAAAAACATGCAAGTCATATGATGTTGTACCACTTTTTCAATGATTTTCAAGAGTTATGAATATATATAATTCATCCTATAATTATTCCTTGTTATATATTATTTTTGGTGATGTCTAGGAAACCATGACACCCTAAGAAGGTGTATGGTAGGATTAGAATAGCTCCGAGTTGTTTTGAATGGGTTAGAATAGGTTTGGCGCAAGAAAAACTCATTTAAACACGTGATAAAATAGGGTCTGTCCATATTTTAAAATTCTGGGACAATCCGACAGTAGGTAAATATTTTTGGGCTAGATATTTAGAAAATACACTTTAAAACGAAAACGTGGCGCTTGAACGGATTAAAGCGGAGCTATAACGAAGAAGTTATGAATTTTCAAGTTTGACGAGGAAAACTATTAATTTCGAAATTTCAGCATTGAAAATGTCACTCCTTACGAGTCAAAATGAGTCTTAAGCTTTATAAATTGTGTCGACTTATCAAAAATATATTAGTATACTTTGACATGAATCTAAGGATGTAGAAAACGTAGAAAACGGACTTGTAACGATTAAATTACACGCGATAAACCAAGTTGCCGTAACTTTATTCTATTAGCAAAATTAATATATTCTTTATTACAAACATACTACGGCAACTAAAGGACCATGTTGGCGGACGTTTTTAACAATGATGTAGAACTTTTTATAACGTGATGTCTTCTAGTAAAAGTAAGTTCGCCTAGCATATTTTCCAAAATGTCCAACCGTTTGTTGAGCGGAGTTGTAACGAATAACATATAGTCACTCAAACTTTGCCGAAAACCATCCTTTAACTCTATTTTGGCCTAAAGTGCAATACTTAACCTATATTTTCTTGGTGATCGAGACCTCTAGGATGGAAACTTAAACACTGAAACTTTGAGATATTGATACAAGCTTCCCAAAACCGTTGAGTTCGTTTCTTAACGCCGACGACACCATTTTACGACTAACTTTTCAAGGCCATTTTAGTCACTCTCATGAAAATTTCAACGACATTATTTTACTGACGAAAAGTTATAATTTCACAATAAATCATTAAATGACTATCGTGGATATCATTTCAACATAAATACTTGTAAAGTATTTTATAATATGACGGATGTCATAAACATATTTTGACGATAAATATTATTTCCAAAGCGTACAAGTGGTATGGATATCATATGGAGTTGCATGCACAACATTGTATCACGCATTCACAACAACATATCATAACTCAAGTCATAACATTCATTTAGGTCGCGGATAGTTTCCGAGTCTCATTTTAGTGCACTTCATTTTGTTAGCATATCAATCATACTGTGAGTTCATACCCGCTTTTACTCATTTATATTCCTATAAACTATTTGGGGCGTAGATATATGCTTATTTATCCAAACATTTAAACTCTTTTGCCAAACAACATTACTTATACTTTAGACTTGATTGCGTTATATACTTGATTGAGTTATACTTGATTTCATATGCATATTTGGAACAAACATACAAGAATTAGTGGCTCAAAATTAAGTTGTTGGAAGGCTATTAATTTACAAACATACAAGAATTAGTGGCTCCAAATTAAGTTGTTGGAAGGCTATTAATTTACAAACATACAAGAATTAATGGCTCCAAATTAAGTTGTTGGAAGGCTATTAATTTACAAACATCCCAATATTTATATGTTGGAAGACCCTTGGTGACATTTATACTTTTAACTACCTTAATGCGCATATTCATGATTGTCATTCTATTTTAGGCAATGGGTTGTGAACACACAAAGTTGCAAGTTTTGTATGGGCGAACTTGGGCCGAGTGGATTTACAATGCCTTTGTCGTGTGAACATTTCTCTAAGTATTTCAGATCATTTTATCACAAACTTATGAACTCACCAACCTTTGTGTTGACACTTTTTAGCATGTTTATCTCAGGTCTTAAGGTGATAGCATTACATGGAGCTTTTGGGTCACATGGCATACATTGGAGTCTTATGCTTTTAACAATTACCATTCGACATGTTTTGTAAACTCTTTATGTATTATCAAACTTTGTGATTTCTTGTTGTGTAAACTTTAACATAAGTAATCGAATGGTAAACTTTTCAAGACATCTCATTATAGAGGTCGTTTTACGTATCCATACTTTGTGCTATGATGTCATACCCCAATAACACTATCGTTCACCGCGATATTTTGGGGTGTGATGATTGGTATCGAGCCTTGGTTATAGAGAACTAGGTTGCATTTAGTTCCTAGACTATAACCGCTTTCACGCCGATCCTTTCTTTTCCTATCGCCTTACTCACTTTTCGTGCGCATATGTTTTCTTAAGTATTTCTTCTAGAACCACCTCATTGGATAACGTAGTTTCCTTGTACCAATAGGGAGTCCCAAAATCTAGTTGGGTCATCAAAGATATGGAGCTCAGAATGAGCACTTATCTAACTTGATCTCGTGATTCTTGTTTGATGAGATGCGAGATCGAGCTAAATAAGTGTTACTATAAAGTGGATAGATTTGATGATTTTTGCCCGAGGATGGGAGTTCTCTTGAGGATACTTTGGGAACTAGCCGGCGACCAAACCTCGTAGTGACTTTAGCACCTAACGGAATTTCCTACACACCAAATGCGACTCTCATAGATACCTACCCTAAATCCTTCCTCCACCGCTTAGAATCCGATGATAGAATGGCTATCTATTTCAAGAATAACAATCGCCGAGACATGTATGTTGGTGGTATGTACACGTGTGAAATGAAGCAATTATAATTATGGTGGCCAACATAATTATAAATGCGTCACAACCCACGCGGACATATGCGACCATCATACGTACGATCGATGCGGGTACACCTAGGAACCAATTTGTGGCGTGGTATTATGTTTGAGGACGCTAAGTATAGACATTGGGAATTCACGGGTCTTTCCCTTGCAGAGATCATGGCACCAAAGAGGTAACACGCAAGACCGGCCGAGGTGGTGCGGCACCGCGGTGGAATGACAGGTGGGCGTGGAGGTAGAGGAGTGGTAGCAACGTGGGTAACAATGACAACAACATCAAGGCGGAAACCCCGACTTTGCCGCCATCATCGCTCAACAACTTCAAATCTTGCTTCCCACTATTGTCACACAAGTTGGAAATCATATGAATAACTCGGAAACCACGGGAACGGAACAGTGCATGGCGACACCAACAATGTAGTTGGCAAGAACAACAACAACACCAACAACCACAACAATGTAATCGATGCACATATAAAGAATTTTCGGCATGCAAACCGTGGAGTTTGATGGTATCGGAGGTGCTTTGGCATATACTCGATGGGTAGAGAAGGCAGTCGATGATCGACATCAAGAATTGTGCCACACATCGTAGAGTGAAGTATGCTGCTTGTTTGCTATCGTGAAGGCATTGACATGGTGGAACACACACTACGAGCTAAAGGCAGGAAGCATTCTGTGTATGACATGGGACTAATTTAAGGCGTTATTGAAAGAGAGTACTGCCGGACAATGAAATGCGAATTGGAGGATGAATTTTATCACCACTCCATGATAGGGTGGTCACGCAGCCTACATGCATCGATTTCATGAGTTAGCCGACTAGTTCCTCATCTAGTTACCCCAGAGTCCAAGAGAATCTCGAGATACATATATGGTCT